>JAUCMR010000107.1:21504644-21524139 GCA_032357425.1 Enteromius argenteus
ACTTATTTTTGTGTCATTTAAGCAAGACAGTTGGGTTTTTGTTTTAGTGATGTTATGTGTGTTTATGTTCAAGTTAGATTGGACGGGTTTGGTTCATTTGCAGCCTTTTTATATAAAAGTGTAACTGTTACCATCACGGAGAGAGACATGTACGGGAGTGACTTGTTGATATTGCCTATTTTAGCGAAACATCACAAATTAGAATCGTCCTGGTTATGAGTTGCTGTTGTTCAGGTTTTTATCTACTCTCTTATAGCTGTGAGGATCTGTTCCGTTAAACGTCTCTGCACGTTCCTGGTTCACATGGTCGGTTTTCGGGATCCTGTCAAAATGCGGGGCCCCATGGCAAGTGCCTGGCTTGCCTCCCCTATTGCTACGCCTCTGAGTGTTACTTGACATCAGCGCTGCCTGTGATATCAACCACAATATTCTTTGTCATAGGCTTGAGATTATGGTTAAAACAATTACATCAGTGAAATGACTGTGTCATGGATCGAACTGCTCCAACTCATTTATTAAAAAGTGAATTAGAATGTTTTATAAAATGTATAGTAGTATTTGTTTACTAAGCTACAAACATATAGGTTAGGAACAACAGATAGCATGCATCAGTTTTGATTCTGAATGGCAGAGATCCAGATAAAGATGAAGCTGCAGTAGGTAAAGCATCCTTAACAGGGGCTTGCTGCTCATGCAGCGTCCTTTTGATAACTGATCTGACCTACAGCAGACTTACGCTAATAGACTGCGACAAGTCTCTTTCCGTTCTAATCCACAGACCATAATCCACACAGGCTAATGAACTATCAGTTTGGATTTCAGATGGACTATAAGCTCCTCCTTACTCTCTGCACTTATTTTCAGAGTGAGAGTGAAACTGGGGAGGGAGAGGCAGAATGAGGCAAGCCACTGAATGACGTTATCTGAAAGGCAGGTGTACCAGCAGGCAGTCTGATTTTTACAATGCTTGCTGAGGGAAGAAGGGTTTTACCTGGTCTGTGCAGTTCTGAGACCAAGGGGTCCATCCTTTGGAGCTTTTAATCCACAATTCTTTGTCACAGGGATTCAACAAAAGGGAAAGTTACAAAATAAAGGTAGGGACATTAAAGACTAGTTATTTACAGTAGTATGATATTTTGTGTTTGTATTTTGTGCAGGTGTGGCTGCAGGATTTGGTCTTAATATTGGTAGACATACCACAGCCTATGAATAGGCATTATGGGTTTTTAAAGAGTAAAATATCAGTGTTTTTTTAAACAGTGTAAGTATGTTCTCTTTTGTCTTTTTGTACAATGATTAAAAATGTCTGACATTACCAAATGTGTAAATAAGGCCTTTAACAATAAATAGCAAAGAAACATAAGCATACAATAGTAGATTTTTCAATAGTCTCTAGATGACCCTAATAACCCGGATCTATGCTCATGTATTATGTAATATCTTTTAGGTATTAATTATTAATAAACTAATAATACAAATAAAATTATTATTATTAATAATAAAAGTACATGTCATTAATTAGAATATTTTTCCTGTCAGAGAAGTATTTGAAAGAACTTGTCCATGCAACAGGACATTCACAGATATATTTGTTGAAATTCAGATTAGTTAACAATTACACAATAATGACATTGCGTGATTTTAATGTTTCGAAACAGTCAGGAATGGGGATTTTCACACTATATGACTTTTTAATCTATCTCTATCTGTTTTTAATCTGTCTCTATCTACTTTGTATGTAACTCTAATGCACAATCATTTACCCATTCATTTGGCTTTTTTTCTGCTTTTTGTACAAAGTTTTGACAAAAAAAAAAAAATGCAATATCCATTGGTATAATTTTTAATGGATATGTTTAGGCATAGGTCTTGGCAAAACAATGCACATCCTGAAATTTTAACACATTACTTATATTGTTTTCACATTTTAAACATCAAAATTTGTTTAAAAAGTCAACTTGTCAAGTCACACAGTCAACTAAAACATGTTTCACACCATGCAGGGGAGAATAAAATAACTGTAACCTGACATAGTAGTATTTTAGCAAATAAGATGTTGACCAAGGCTAAGCTAAAGACCTAGTTCATGCTGTTAGGCTTGCACTACATTCACAGCTTTACGTTTGGCAACAACATTAAAGGTGAGCATTAATTAGATGAGAAGTATCAAAGTCTTTGAGACACAGCCAATTAAGCAAGTTTTTACTTGAAATAAGCAAAATAATCTGCCAACAGGGTAATCAAAATAATCGTATTTTCTGTTTGAAAAGCATACAAAGCATTTTTTGCTGTGTATTATTTAGCACTATTGTCTGTGAGAATGAATCCAATAAGAATGATTACCCACCCCCAATAAGAATAAGAAGCAGGCCCCTTTAATGTTATGACAGAATACAGAATACTTTTTTTATTTCTGCTTTTGAGACTTGCCCCATAAACGTACCACATTTTCTGTGGTAAATGGCAGCATGTTGTTGCATGTCTTTTAAGGGTAGCACTTCTTTACAGAACTTCTGAGTAGATAAAAGGGAGATTATTACTTCTTGTTTAGCAGATAAGCATTTGTGATGACAAGCCTTGCTCTTAACCCCATTGACAGGTCAGTACACAGTTGTTGGATGTTAAGTTTGTGGTTGATCCCTACTTGACATAAAGGCTGAGGCCACCTTGAAAGTAGGCAAGACCTCAAAACAGTAAGGCTAATGCTAAATAAAAGACAGTTGTAAAATATATGTAAAAACTAGTAAGCAATAGATTTACGCTCAGTATATAGAAGACTAACTCCTCTTTTTATATTTGAATTTCGCAGACATGGATATTGGAGGTTTGGAGACTGTGGTGGCCAACTCGGCCTATGTGTCAGCACGCGGGAGTATAGACAGCGCTGCCGCAGCAACTATGCGTGACAAAAAATACCGCACCAAGCTCAACCTGCCACACATCAGACAATGTGAACATATGAAGACTACAGTGGATTCTTCCTTTGACAGTATGTGTGTACGCCAGCCAGTTGGTAAGCGCCTCTTTCAGCAATACCTTGAAAGTGAACCTGCTCACAAGAATCCTGTAGATTTGTGGAAAGAAATTGAAGACTACAATGTTGCCCAGGAAAATGACAGAGCTAAGAAAGCACAAAAGATGGTCAACAAATACTATGAGTCTTCCTCCAAGAACTTCTGCGACTTCCTGGGGGACAAAGCTGTGAGCAGGGTGAAAGAGGACTTCAAGAACATTCGAGGAGATCTGTTTAAAGAGAGCGAACAGCAGCTTCTTTTCCACCTGGAAGCTAAAGCACTCAGTGGCTTCAAGGACAGCATGTACTTTCTGCGTTACATACAGTTTAAATGGCTGGAGAGCCAGCCTGTTTCTGAAGATTGGTTCATGGATTTCAGAGTGCTTGGGAAAGGTGGATTTGGTGAGGTCCATGCTTGCCAAATGAAGGCGACAGGGAAGATGTATGCTAACAAGAAACTGAACAAGAAGAGGTTGAAGAAACGTAAAGGTTATGATGTAAGGGAGAGAGTTAGTTTATCAGTAGATAAACTTATGCTTGATACAAACCTTATTTAGTTTGATCCAGTGTCCAATCTTAGCTTTCATATAGGCAGCCTAACTGCAGACCTCAAGTCCTCATAATATGGATATCTCAAAAACTATATATCCATATTAAGTGGACCAATTTTTTTGGGAATTCGGTGTGATTCCTTCACCACATAGTACTGTAGGTAAAAGAGCAATTTGGAAAAAGGGGAAGAGACACATTGAGACATGAGATTAGATTAACCTGAGAACATGGTATTAAGCAGCTCTAATCATAGTGTATTGGCTCAGCGCAAAGAGGCTTGCAGGCTCTGCTTGATACTCCAAAAAGAAGCTCAGCTGCAACTGAGAAGCAAAAATACAGATAAGGAAAAAGAAGAGGAATCCTTAAGGGTTAAAAGAAGAGAAAATAAAAGATATCATTTGGAATCTGGCACAAATGTCCACCTCAAAACAGAAAGGAGAAAAGCAGTGAAAACTAGAGAACCAAGAGGAGCTAACCTACTTGCTTATAAAGGCATTAGCAGGGTAAATGGAATTAACCTCTTGCTAACATTTATAGTCTCATCCAAGAACTGCTTATACTTTCTTGCTTGGAATTTCATCTCATTCTCGTCACCAATTTTCTCGCTTATGATTGGACGATTTCAGAACCATTCAGAAACTCAAAAAAAAACAAATGTCTGATTGTATTTTAACACCCTAGTTGCATGAATAGAAGCATTGTAATGACAAAATGAGAAAAACAAGGTAAGTGGTCAACAAACACCTCCTGAAGAAATGATTTTAGGACTTCAGTTTTTGCTGATCATAATATTGTACAGATGCTGTACAGGTGGTCTGTGTCTGAAGAAGCAAGTAGTAACCATCCCTTTCCAAGAACTGTTTTTTTTACCAACATGCATAACTAAATGGATACTTTTTTCTTTTACCTCATTTTCCCTCGTCTGTTTTAATTTTATTATTTCTTTGTTTCTCGTAGGGTGCCATTATTGAGAAGCGCATTTTGGCTAAAGTGCACAGCCGTTTTATTGTGACCCTGGCCTATGCTTTCCAGACCAAAAACGACCTCTGCCTGGTCATGACTATCATGAATGGTGGAGACCTCAGGTGCTACTTATATCTTTTTATTTATTTAAATAAATGTGTATGCGTGTGTGAGTGCTTGTGTTTGTACTGTATGTCTGTACTTGTACAACTATCTTTAGTTTTAGACCATTGCAGTGAGAACTAAGAGAGTAAAGTGAGAATATAGTCCTGCTCTCAGGCTTTAAGGTGAAGGTTAGGTAACACTTTATTATAATTACTTTATATAATAAATCATTAACAAATATTATATAATGCTTAACAGTTCATTAGTTTTTATATGTGTTTACATAACTAGAAATATAAAATAATGTGCTTCTTAATGTTTACTAATGTACTTATTACACATTACTTAATCATTAAAAACAGATGGTTTAAAAGCTTCATTAATAAATCATTAACATCAATATATAATGCTTAGCGGATCATTAGTTAATTCTTACAACTGTCATTAATGTTTTGATTCATGCACGTTAAAAAAATAAATAATTGTATCAAATTAGACAATGGTTAAAAACGTATGTGCTAACAAATGTCATTAAACTGCAGTACACATATTACCTGATTTTCTTTTTTACATTTAAAAATGTTTTCAAAAACAAATGAGCTTAATCAGTTATTTTAAGCACTTCTTGCGCTTAAAATTGAACTGTGTTTAAAATTTAACTGGAAATTAAACATCTGTTTAAATCATTTGTAGTTATATCAAGAAGTGTATGATCATATAAATTGAAAGTTTAAAATTTTTTGTAGCATTTTAATTTTCATGACAGAATGATCTGTTAATCATTAAGTAGTTTATTAGTAAATAAAGTTTATTAGTAAACATTAACAAGAACATTATCTCATGCTTCTAGCTATTAGAACATCAATTAACTAATAATCTCTTAAGCATTATATAATGTTTATTAATGTAAGTGTTACTGAAGGTTATAATTAAGTTGGGGTCAGGATTTGGGTATAGGTAGGGTTAGGCACTACATTGTGTCAGTGAACATCTTCACAAAGATACCTGTACAAACGTGTGTGTGTGTGTGTGTGTGTGTGTAAAATGCCATAAACAGAATTCAAAACTGCATTCCATTTTTATTTATTTGTATTTCAGAATCTCACCAAACTGTGTAAGCTGGTTCCTAAAAATATGTGCTTTGATATAAAGCATTCTTCTGAATGATTAGAATATTTGTGTACCATGGTAGCGTTATAAATAATCAAAAGTTTATTGGTCAAAAATAATGAAAGGATACATTTTTATTTAACTTTGTTTAGCATTTTAAGTAAGCTAAGCACACTCTAAACATTGCTTGGTTAAATATGGACAAAACCAGCAATTGGGTTGTTTTGACCCAAAACGTTTAACCCAGCATTTTTTAGAGTGTAAGCTTGACTTAAACTTAACCCTTTTTTCACTGTAAGTCATGATGTTAATTAGCAATTAACATTGTTGCTTGAGAAGGATATTAGTTCATTATCACTATCCATAAAAAACAAAAATTGTGACTGAGTGTTTAGTTAATATTCGAGTGAAACTTAGGATATTGTTAACAAGGATGCAAACTATACTGTACCTTTTGCTTGTTTTGAAACTAAAAATAGGTCATTTTTGTGTGATTCATGTAGATCCGTTGCGTTGCTAATCCTTATATAAGTACAAAATGTTTTTTTTTACGTTATAATAGTGATTTTATAATATAACTTGGTGCAACTTGGTACACCAACTGCGTGCAACTGTTCACATATTGCATGTTTTATAATGGCTCAAAAAGTATGTAAAGCACAAGATGAAAAAATTATCACATAAAATAATGGTTATATAAACATTTTAGGTTGAATTTCCAGCAAAAATATCTATTTTGTAATATGAATTTTGATAACTTAGTAATTGAACCCACTTTATAGAACACACTTACAGAAAAAACAAATATTTCGGTAACACTTTACAATAAGGTGTCATTTATTAACATTAGTTAATGTATTAAATAACATGAAGAAACAATGAACACTTCATTTATTAAACTATTTATAAATATTTCTTAATGTTGGTTAATGAAAATACAGTTGCTCATTGTTTATTCATGTTAGCTCACAGTGCATTAAGTAATGTTAACAAACACAACTTGTGATTTTAATAATGCATTATGCTGAAATTAACATTAACTATGATTAATAATTGCTTTAGAAGTATTGTTCATTCTTAGTTCATCTTAAGTCAAGTCAAGTCAAGTCACTTTTATTTATATAACGCTTTTAACAATACAGATTGTAGCAAAGCACTGAACATTATCAAGTAGGAGAACAGAGTGATGGTAATGTATAATGACGAGATTAAACTATTTATTTTTCAAATGCAGAGACGGTCTCTGTAGTCAAGACGACGATAATCACTAGAAATCAGGTGTCCCCTACTAAGCAAGCCAGAGGCGACAGCGGCAAGGAACCAAAACCCCATCCAACATTAGTTAACTAATGTTAACTAATATACCTTATTGTAAAGTGTTACCAATATTTATTTTTATGAACATATATACTGTATAATATCCAAAATGTCAAAAAATCTGAAAACAAAACTGTCAATTAATTGTATGTGCATGTGTTAAGATTGCTGCATGTCTATAAGAATTATAACAGCTTTCCTCCTAATCCAACATAATCTGTGGAGATAATCTGAGCGGCAGCAATGATATACTGGAGGTGTAGTGTTTGCGTCACAACCTGATTTCTCTGGGCTCATCTCACAAGGCTAGAAGTGTGCATATAATATTCTTGCATAACAATTTGAAAGCAATTTTCGATTTTCACCAGTATCCAGATAGTCACCCCCCTTAATACAAGTTTTTAGACTGAACATGTAAGTAAAAAGATGATTTGATCAAAATGCAGAACCCCAAAATAACTAGCGAATGACCAGCATGCATCTTGGGCCCACAATATCAAAAAAGGCTTGAGGGTGGACTCTTTTGAGCAATATGTCAGCAGGTTTTAGATGGATAAAAGCCAGTTACTTTTTCCTCATCTGGAAAAAAAGTCAAAATCTATTCATATAATAATATTTATTACATATTATTTTTTAACCACAGTATGTCTAAACTCTTAAATTGCAATCTGAATTTCTAGATTCCATATGTATAATGTGGATGAGAAGAATCCAGGTTTTAATGAAAATAGAGCTTGTTATTACACAGCTCAGATCATCTGTGGGCTTGAACATTTGCACCAGCACAGGATTGTGTACAGAGACCTCAAGCCAGAGAATGTCCTCTTAGATGATGCAGGTGAGAGACACACTGAAACACACTTAACTGCTTAACTGCTTGCCTCCCCACTTCACAAAGTTACTGAATGTTTTTGTTGTTATTTTAGGACATGTGCGTCTTTCTGATCTAGGGTTGGCTGTTGAATTACCTCCAGAGAAAGATAAAACACAGGGATATGCTGGAACCCCAGGTCAGAGCTTTTTCAGTTCATTTACTCAAAAATAATGTAACATGTTGCATGGAGAGTTCAAATTGATGGATAAATTTACTTTTTACTTTTTTCTGTATTGTCACCACTAGTTCTTTATGCAGTACAGATTTTCAAAGCAGTGATAAACAGAAAAAAATTATTCAGTGATTTAGTAAACAGAATTAAATTCTGTTATAAAGCGACTCTAAAAAGACAATAGTAAACTGCCAGTATTTTGAAATAATTTAATTGGTGATTCACTTCGGTTCAATAACTGTGTAAAGTTCATCAATTAAAGAACGAGCACAGTTAATTTATAAAGCAGCTCTGTAGAAAACAGTGATGTAATCACCAAGCTTAGTTTAGTTCTCATCCAGTAGTGTTTGTGTAGTCAAGTCAAAGTTTACAGCATCAAGTAAAGCTGTCAGAGAAACAGTTGAGTTCATCATGGCTTTGAGGTCAAGCTAATCAAATCAATTAAATAGGTAACATGTTGTTATACCTACGCTCACTGACAATGCTAAAATTTCAATTGATTTTTAAAAAAAAAAATAGTAACTGGACACAACTGCTTATCACCTGTAATGAATATAGGAACTATATTTTCTTAAGAAAACTTGTTAATTTACTTGTTCATGCAAAATCCCTGCAACAGTGCTGGAGTGTTCTGGGTGGTTGCCTGGACATTGCTATGCAATTACTATACTTATGATAAGATACTGTAATGCTCTGCTAATTCAAATAAATTTCTGGATGGTTGCTAAAGTGTTCTGAGTGGTTTTTATGACAATGCTTTGGGTTTTCTAGATGGCTGTTTACTGACCCACAAGGTGCTTTGAATAAACACTGCTTCTGCCAAACACATAAATGTAAATACATTTCGACTAATGGTATAGTATGAGAGAAAATTTCCTGTAAGTGACTTGCACAAAATGCACATACTTATTTTGTGACAATTATCTAAGCGAGCAGCTCAGGACACAAGTCAAGTAACAAGACTAAATCCTAAGTTCTAATGAGACCACTAATGCAATTGCAATGTAGAAGAAACAACAGGTGCTTAAGAGGTGGCACTCACCAGGGGGCATCAGTCAGAATAATGGGCTGGAGGCAGTAAGGAGACTGCATCAGACATAGATCAAATCAGAAAATTCACAACACAGTTTTGTAATGTATAATTGTATACAGTATATGTTTGTCTTTAAAATACATTAAAAACATTGATTTAAAATTGAGATTTTTTTTAAATTATGCATGGCACAATGCAGATTAAAAACAATAAATACACATAGATTATTCATTAAACATCACTCATTAGAAAAATTATTAAAATTATTAAAATTATGTATTCAAAACATATTATTAAGAAAATGTGTCTGATGACTAGTCATTCCCACTTTTTTTTTCTAAAATTGTTTGTACAATGGTCTTACAAAAATGTTATTAGTGACAATTGTTACGATTCTGTTATTTCTGTTCCTGGAAAATAAGCAAGAGAAAAACTTTGAGAAAAGCAAGCATCACAAAAGTTCCTGGTTAGATGTAAGTAACAGATATATCTCCTCCCCAGGTTTCATGGCTCCAGAACTGCTACAGAAGAAAGAGTATGACTACACCGTAGATTACTTTACTCTTGGGGTCACTCTATATGAAATGGTTGCTGCTAAGGGACCTTTCCGGTGTCGCGGAGAGCAGGTACACATACTCCTGTGCACACTTTGGCTCTCTGTTAAGGTTTAAGGTATATCAGAAGAGAGTCTTTTAATTCTTGAACTTAGAAACAATGCAGTACATGAGGAACATAAAGACAATAATAATGACTGACAAGGGAGGCTAGGAACACAGTGTAGTTAAATACTAAACCATAATAAGACAACTCAAAACACATGGGGAACATGGCTGGACACAAATAAGCATAATGAACTCATAGGGGACAGGAACTACCAAATATGGGCATACATGTGGAGAGAAACCGAAACAGAACACACAGAATACATAACATTACCTCCCTCCTTCTGGAAGGCGCGACTTTGCACCACAAAGCAAAACAATAACAATAAAAATAACACCAACAATAGGGGAGGGAGGGTGGGTGCTCTGGAGGCTGAAAGGGGCAGAGTCACGGATTGCCTCCAGAGCGGATCAGGAACCTCGGAAGGCCATGGCGAATCAGGAGCCTCAGGAGGCCATGGCGGATTGGGAGCCTCAGGAGGCTAAGCGCACCTCCCACCCGCCCCTACCATATTACCCCCCCCCCCAAAAAAAAAAATTCTTGGGGAAGTTAGCAGTGTGAAAGGGCCATGACTTGTGTGGGTGCTCGGGGGAAGTTAAGTCTGGTGGATTATCGGGAGGGACAGTCTCTTGCAGCGCAAACTTAGGGGTGTGCTCCGGCAGCGCAAACCCAGGGGGGCGCTCCTGCAGCGCAAACTCAGGGGCGAGGCAAGGAACATTGATTTTCGGGGGAATAATTTTATAATTTTCCCCTGTGGTGCAGGCCCTGAAAGTGCGGCTACTAGGAGACGCCCATGAGGCGTGGGCACTGCAAGGGTCACCAGGATCAGGAACGGCTCTCCTCGCCGTGACTTGGGAACTGGACTCTCAGGTTTAGGGATCGGCACTCCTGGCCGCGACTGCGGAACGGAATCCGCGGGGAACCGGAACAGCTCTCCCGGCTGTGACCCGGGAACAGGACTCGGAAACAGCGGAATGGAATCCGCGGGGAACTGGAACAGCTCTCCTGGCCGTGACTCAGGAACAGGACTCGGAAACGGTGGAACGGAATCCGCAGGGAACTGGAACGGCTCTCCTGGCCATGATTCGGGAACAGGACTCGGAAATGGCGGAACGCAATCTGCGGGGAACTGAAACGGCTCTCCTGGCCTTAACTACAGAATGGAATCCACGGGGAACTGGAACGGCTCCCCTGGCTGTGACTAAGGAACAGGACTCGGAAACGGCGGAACGGAATCCGTGGGGAACTGAGACAGCTGTCCTGGCCATAACTGCGGAATGGAATCCGTAGGGAACTGGACTTGCGGCACGGCTTCTGATGACCGTTCTGGCTGCGCGGCCTCCGGAGGGCGCTCTAGCAGGCATCGGCAGCTCTACGCTGAGGGCAGTAACGGAGCTGGGTGTAGATGAGTGGTTGGAGCCCTTGGTATATTGACAGGTATGCGGAGGATTCAGATGTGAAGTGAGCTGGCAAGTCCCGGAGGGTTTCAGATAGGACTGGACAATGATACTCAGAAATATCCACTTCCACAATGAATTTGGACTTGCTTAAATCAACATGATTAATCAGCTTGATCAAGGTAAACGCATTCGTAGGGAGATCGTGGCTAATGGGATCTTTGTCCAGTCCCAGCCGAAAACACACTCAGAGACCAATCAGCCGTGATTGTCGGTTTTTGGTCGGTCATTCTGTCACGTTCTTGCTGGAGATAGAATGCAGGAGTCGCGGAGTATATCAGAAGAGAATTTTTTAATTCTTGAACTTAGAAACAACGCAGTACATGAAGATCATAAAGACAATAATAATGACTGACAAGGGAGGCTAGGAACACAGGGTAGTTAAATACTGAAACATAATAAGACAACTCAAAACGCATGGGGAACACGGCTGGACACAAATAAACATAATGAACTCATAGGAGACAGGAACTACCAAATATGGGCATACACGTGGAGAGAAACCAAAACAGAACACACAGAATACATAACATAAGGGGCTTGCAGGGACAGTGATTTTGCAGTGACAAAGCAGAAGTTATCAATTGCAATGAGAGAAACAAATAATGGCAATTTGAGGCATCTTTGCTCAACCTCTGATCTTTTTCTGTATCACAGGTGGATAACAATGAAGTGACACGACGCATCCTGAATGACCCTGTTTCATACCCCCCAACCTTCAGCCAAGAGCTTAAAGACCTCTGTGAAGGACTTATGGAGAAAGATCCAGAGAAGAGGCTTGGCTTCAAGAACAATGAGTGTGCTGACCTGAAGAACCAGTCCTTCTTTAAACAGCTCAACTGGGGAAGATTAGAGGCTGGTACGGTCCATAAGAGTTACAGTTAGGATATGTATCAGAAACTTTACATGGAATTGAGTTTATTTATTTATTTATTTTTTGGAAATAGTATTCTAAGTTAAATACATCTAAAAAAAAATATTTTTATGAGGGGAAAATGGGGTAACACTTACACAATGCATGTACTTACTAAGTAAATTATGCATAATTACATGCTCCTAAACCAAGCCCCAATTCTAACCCTAACGCTATAGCAAGAACTTGTTGTTAATTAATATTACTTAGTACCTAAAATATATATTTAATTAAGATTACATAAGAACATTTTAAAATAAAATGTATCCGAATATGGTAGTCATAAAGAACAAAAAATATGCATCAAAGTATGATGGTACTCCCCTTTTTCATGTATTATAATTTAAACCATTTTTAACATTTGTAAAAAATATTTTCTTTTCTTATTTTGCACAGGTATGCTTCCTCCTCCTTTTGTCCCAGATCCTAAGATGGTCTATGCCAAAGACATTGATGATGTAGGAGCATTCAGCACAATAAAAGGTGTTGTGATTGACAACAATGACAATGAATTCTACAATGAGTTTGCAACTGGGAACGTACCAATTCCATGGCAGGAGGAGATGATTGAGACAGGTGTGTTTGGGGAGCTGAATGTCTGGGGACAAAATGGAAAACTCCCAAACGATCTGGATCCCAACTATGTGGAAGCAAAAGGAGGGGGATGTGTTCTACTGTGAACAAGAAAAATAAATGAATAAACTGGTGGGTGAACAGGAATGATTTAAAGTGACATAAATCAACAAAGGCACAAATTCTGTGCTTAATGTAAAGAATGACTGTGTAACTCAGAAGGTCTCCCTATGTATGTGCTGGAATAATATTTTCTTAAAACTATTGATAAAAAGTAAGCAAATCACCCCAAGTTCTGACATTTTGTAAAAATTATGATTTTTTGTAATATACTGTACATGAGGTAAAATTACTTATCATGTTACGTGTGTTTGAACGTTTACAGTTTCATGAGGGAATTTTTGGTCATGGGAAGATGTTAGCATAAAAAGAGGAATTAAATCTAGTAAATGGAAAATAAAGGAACTGAAAAAGTAAAACATATCAGCTTATATGTCATAGAGGAAGTGAGATCCTTGTTTACTTTTATGGTTAAAATATATTTTTCTAGACATTTCAAAAGATATTCTGTTTACTGTTTGTCAACACATAGATTTTTTGGATTTATAATACGTTTGATTGTATAGTAATCTTGTTAAACTTGACTATAACAATAAAATATTTTTATGTAGGAAAGCAGAGTCTTGTGCCTTTATGGTAAGCCTGGAATCAGCAGCCTTGGTGAAATGTTGAACTGGATGTTTTCAGTTGTTTAAAGCTAAAGTGAGACATGGAAATTCATATATATTGTATGTTACTGAATGTTCAACAGTCCATTTGGTGTGGTGACCTACTTCCCTTTTAAGCCATGTGAGGGACCAGAGGACAAGATCTGAGAGGGGAAGTAACCATTATTAGTGACATTTATTAACAACACTCATAACAACTTTCCTCACAAGGATAACACACCGGAGGAGGGAAATTATTTTTTTATATATTGTGTGTGGCAGCCCTGAATGCTCAAATGGAAGGTAAATGAGCTTCTTTTTTTGTTTTAAAAAATGTTGATATGACAAGAGAACAGAGTGTGACAACACAGACTTCACTGACCAAGAAGACATTACATTGTTGATTATGAAATCAGCACAATCAGTTGCTGCCTCTGTTGCTATGTTTTGCACTTTAATATCAGTGCATGTGTGTGTCTCTGGACTTTGACGTGTAAATCTTTCTCACTTGGACATGAAAATTATTTTGGAGCATCAAATGATGGATAAGTCAATCTGTAACACATCCAATGGAAAACCTACCATTCCACCAAAACCAAACCTTAATGCTTCACACCAGTCAAGCCACTCTGGTTCCTCTAGCAGAGTGGCTCATGCTTTGCATAACTTTGAACAAGGAACAGGCAAGCAAACACCAGTAAACTACAACAGTAAAGTGAGAAGATACTCTGAAAATATTAGCCAAGATGGAAGGTCTGTGGTAGTTGGAACTAGATTGTCATGTCCACCCAGGGCAAAGGACCAAGCAGAGGATATAACTTCATTTTCAAGACTTGTGAAAAATGGACAGATGCTGGAGGAAAGTAATCTTCAACTGGCAGTAAATGATGTGGATGTAGGTCGATCAGGTAGTGAATGTTTTGAAATCCATTTCTAGCATGTATGTATATGCCTAAATATGAAATGATGCTGAAAACAGAGGTTCTCAGTGATTGCTTTACTTTGTGTTTGCTATTACTTGATGTAGGTTAATGTGATGATGTGATGTAGATATCACATGATGGAGGTTTAAAGCCATTCAATTAAAACCATATAAAACCAATGTAAAAGCAAAAAAGTACAGGATTTGCTTGTAAAATGTTTTTAAATTTCCAAAAGATTTTTATTTTCTTTATTTCAAAAACCTTGTGGTTGTCATTGACCAAAATGCAGATTAACTTGAAAGCAGAATTATGTGCAGTGAATTGGCTGCAGTGAAATTCAAGAGACATTTTAATTTTGTTTGTTTTTGCATAAAAATTTTGTTGGGCTGCAACTTGATGACCAATGTTAAATGTGGGTCATAAGTGAAATCAATTAAGGGCCACTGGCTTTGAGCATTGTAAAAGGGAACTGATCACAACCCCCTGCCCCTTTCCATAGTCGGTTATTAAATATTTTGGCTAATTAGATTATGTTCTCACCTACAAAAAGGATGCAGAACTCTCAGCTCTGTTTAATACACTATACCATTTTACCAGCACAAAAAAATAAAATATGGGGAGAAAAAAAGTAGATTCTCTCTGAGCCTGTTGATAAGATTAATAAAGCACATGACTACCCTTCTTTCCCTAAGCTCCTGACGGCAGTGAGGTGAATAATCATCAGGGCTCAATTGCGCCACCTACCCACTTAGAGGAGAAACACTGTCATTGCCTTTGCCATCTTCAAAGGCCTGGTATGAAACTAGTCTGGGTTCCTCTAAACGAGGATAAAAATGACATGGATACTGCAATTGAAAAGAATCACAAACATCGAAACATAGGAGGTCAGAGAAATCAGGATGCTTCTCACCTAACCAGCAATGAAGTCAGTTGGCAACTGAACAGCCCATCTCTCAATTCAAAATCCCAAGCGTTGCCTCCATGTATAAATTGCCAAAGCTTTCTGCTTCACCACAGCCCTCATAAATTAGCAGGAAATGGATTTGTATATGCTAATGAGTCACTCCAAAGCCATCCGAAACCCCCTTTACCACCAAGGACTTATCAGTCACCTGAATATCAAAATATCCAACAGTATACACAGCTGGAGCAGACCAATGCTCATATATATTTGGATATTTTGCCATCAAATGACAATAAAGTTACCCCTCCAGCTGTACCCCCTCGACCTCCCCCACGACTTCCGCTACATCCTAGGTCCCCCCAAAAGACAAAGAAACGGTCTTCCCACCCAGCGCTGGCATGTGTAGTCTCTCTTCGAGGCGGCGGCCCACCAATCAGAAACACCATAGGCATTAAGAATGGAAAATCGTCTCGCCCCATATCTATGCCAAACCCATCAGGTGAGTGCAGAACTTACTAAAGTACAACACACAAAGAAGTTTCAACACAGAGAAAAATTAATAAATTTATTATTAAATAAATTGTGCATGACTATATTTTAACTGCTCTTTTAAAAAAATGGCTGAGATTTTGCCAAGCATCTTCTTGGATCAACATCTTGGATCAGTGCGATCCTAAAATAACATTCTTGTCAAATAAACATAATCCTAAACCCAAACACTAAGCCCCTAACCTTAGCCCTAGTCCTGACCCTACCCTGTGTTGATCCAGAAACATGCCCTATTTACCAAAATCAATGTGGCCATCAAGGTATCAGTTGTAAGTATATATTTAAAATATCTGCCTTAAAATACAGAAACACACATATTTATAGATTTTTTTTAAAAGCTTCATGTTTGTTTTCTAGGTAAGAGCTATGAAAACAGGGATTTTGAAGACTGGGAGTCAATTGACACGGAAGCGTAAGTTTACAGCATCAAAAAATTGTTCTTAAAAAGTGCACAAATTATCCAATGATTTTTAGAGGGGTCAAAGAATTTCTATCAGTAATTTTCACGTCATAGGTTTTTTGTTGCTTCTAGACTAGTACCTTAAAGACATTGTAAGAAAAACACTACAGATTTTCATACAATATCAAAAATGTTTAATGAAATGACTGCTTATCTTTTGTTGATGTCTGCTCAAATACATCTTTCCTAATGGGAAGTGAAACAGTCTGTAGTTATACTTACCCCCTCACATGATCAAGACTTCCATTCGTGACCACCTTTTTAGTCACTTTGTGAACTAACATTTGTAGTTACTGAAATGTACTTAAATGTAAAATGAATCCATAATTTTATGACCCCTCAAAACGATTTATTCTGCTTCCTTTATTTTATTGTACTGTATGTTTTTATTTTTTTTTTTACATCTTTAAAGTAGTAGGCTACGAGTTTAATTTTGCTGAGTGTGACATGTCCCTGGATCAACAGCTTTGTTGACTGTGGACCAACACTGTGAATAACCAATCAGATTTAAAGAACCAGTTTATAGTTTAGGCTTACAATCAGTGTTTGGTACTTGTGCATCAGTGTCATCTATCATTTCCTCTGATTTTAGACATTATTCATGGGTAAGGTTAAGTTTAGGTGTATAGATATGGTCAAGACTAAATATTTGGATTAAAATGGTGTTCCAGGGTCAACAAAATATGTTGACCCAGGAACACATCTAACTCAGCAAAATCAGGACGTGCATGAGTAGAGTTTAATTTACACATCCTCTTTCCCTAAAATAAAAAAAAAATCTGACATACCAGCCTTTAAGGATTTGAAAAAGAGAGGTTTTATTTTTGACTCACTTCTAGTCGGAAAGAGTGGTCAGAACGAAAATATGAAGTGGTGAGAATGTCCTTTTTTGTCTCCCAACATATCCTGAGATTTGTTCCTACCTGACCAATGACATTTAACAAATGGCAGTCTTTTCATTAGGCCTTATCTGTGATAGATATTCATTTGAGCCCAGTAATGTATTGGTTAAGTTGTTGTGGCTTTCTTACAGGCTGTGTGACAAAACAGAAAGTCCACGGAGAATCTCTAGTGACTGGGAACCAAACAGTGACTATGGTGAGAAAAAACACAAACAGAGAAACAACAGTTAAACAATTATTTATTTTAGAATTTCAATGTCGATTTTGGAGCAGGATTAAATGAACATAAGGTGCATTAACATTTATTTGAATCTTTTGCTGTTCAACTAAGCATTCTCCAAAACAATGTGTCATCTTCAGAACCTCTATATCAGATTTACCAGGAAAAAATCTTAAAAGAAGCCAGTCAAATCCAGTCTGATAGTCCTGATTGCAACAGCAGGAGTGTTAGTGAAACCCTGGGTCTTGAGGGTCCCGGAGGGCATGGGGTGGTTGGCACTCGATTCAAGAGAGGTCCTGAAGAGATTACACTCTGGCAGAATTTACCAGTGGTGAAGGAAAGTGGACTGTTACAAAAACTGACTCGCACTGAAATACAGAGACAAGAGGTGAGAGAAATAGTTTACCACTATTAGAAATAACTTCACATCTTATTTGCTAAATTTAGCTTTATTACATATTTTTATTTTAAACTTTTTTAGAGCCTGTTTGAGGTGCTCACCTCTGAGGCCTCCTACCTGCGCTCCTTGCGTGTTCTAAAGGATCATTTCCTGGGCTCACGGGAACTCAATGAGACCCTGGTCATTCATGATAGGAGGGCCCTCTTCTCCAACCTCTTTCAGGTCTATGAAGTCAGTGAGAGGTGAGAAAGGGAGACAAGTTGAAGAGCATAACATGAAAAAGTGACAATTCTGTTATCATTTATTTACTCTCAGCCAAAAAGTATTACCCCACAGGCATGAATGCACATCTCTGTTGTTCTCAGGTTTATAGGGGATCTGCTGAAGCGAGTAGATGAGAGTGTGGTGATATCTGACGTCTGTGACATCATTTATGAGCACTCAGAGAACCATTTCTCAATCTTTATTGACTATGTCCGAAATCAGCAGTACCAAGAGAAAACATACAGCAGACTTATGTGAGACTTTTATCAATACCTAAAATAAATAAATAAATACAAATAAAAAAATATATAAATACAAAATTCATAAAATACATTTTACAATAAATTTACTTTTGGAGTAGAATGACCAAAAAACAACATATATATTACAGATGATTAAACAGTGTTACTTATGTGTATGTGTGGTACTGCCAGGGAGAGTAACAGAGATTTTTCTCTTGTGATGAGGCGGCTAGAGTCATCTCCACTCTGCAAACGTCTGCCCTTCACATCCTTTATGCTTCTGCCTTTCCAACGAATCACCCGCATTAAAATCCTTATACAGGTGAGAAAAACCTGTTCCATTTAATTTTTCCAGTAAATGTGAAATGATAAGACAATAGTAATTTAATTCATTTCAACCTTTTGTAGAATATACAAAAGCGGACTGGAAAGGGCACTAAAGAAGAGGAAACAGCTTCCAAGGCCCTTGCTTCAGTCTCCAAGGTACAATAAAGACAATCAGAATTGATCCTTGAGTTTGAGTGACTGAGTGCTGATGTTTAGAATAACAGCAGTAAAACATTTTAGCGTTTGCTACTTAGAATTTGCTTCTTTAGCTGCTTCTGTCTGAAATATCAATATTAACTGTTTTAAAGCGATATCACACTCACAGCTGGGCTTTTGTATTAAATACCAGCACTCTGGGCAATAAGTACACAAGTAAAACAGTACACAAATACCTTTACTCATGTGATTTTGCGTGAATATAAATAAGTTATAAATCCAAAATCTTTTAAAATGGGTCACTGAAAAACTGGCCCCCCAACTGAGCCTGATTTCTTCCCAGTTTTTTTTTCACCATTCTGTCACATTTGATTACAAAGATCCTATTAAAACTGAGCTGATCTAGACAATGATGTCTCTGCATTCAATAATGAAATGCCTTTAGCTGAAAATTGAGTGTTTAATCTTGTCATTATACATTACTGACACTATTCTCCAACTTGATACTGTTCAGTGTTTTGAAATAATATGTATTGTTAAAAGCGCTATATAAATAATTTTGATTGATAAGATTGATTGATAGATTGATATAAAGAAAGAAAAATCTTTTAAAAACCTAGTTCCCTTTCAGTCGGTCACTCTGACGTCACGTCGGTGACCGACGAATAGGAATCTCGCTTCGAGATGGCAAATCAA
>JAUCMR010000107.1:21612040-21625411 GCA_032357425.1 Enteromius argenteus
ATTAATGTTCAGTGCTTTGCTACAATCTGTATTGTTAAAAGCGCTATATAAATAAAAGTGACTTGACTTGACTTAATGTTGTTTTTCCTCTGAAACAAACAAACAAACAAACAAAAAAAACGTAATTTGAAATAAAATTTATATCCATTCTGCAGATATTTTTTAATTTAGGGGTGCGACCAAAGCATGGTCTATGGTCGCAAGTTCAGGAATTACCAGCACAGTTCAATGATCCGGTGTTTCCCGAAAGCATCGTTTAAACGAACGTTCGCAGTCATTAACATTGGCCCTCTGTTGTTGAACTAATGTGGTTCAAACAATGGAGATGAGACCGTGTTCGGGAAACAGTTGTGTGTAGTTCATTTCCAGAACAATGCATCGTACTGTGGTGATTATTCAGCGAGTTACATCGTTGTTCGGTAAACGCACCCCTGGTTTGTCCACTGTAAATCACAGATGTGTTGTCTCCCAAAAAATGATTATTGTTTTTTTTGGTCTAGTCCATAACACATATATTTCCCAAATCTAAAACAGCCTATGAAACGCGTTCATAGACGGATATGTTCTGATGTCTGGACTCTGTTTGGGATTTTGAAAACACAAAGAGATGTCGACATATAAGTAATTAAAATACTGGTAATGAATGCATTCTGTGAGAATATATATTTGAGATTTTGACTGTGAATGTCATGTCAGGGACGCTGGAATTGGCCAATAATGAAACTAAAAATGATTAGGTCCTGGGACAGTCACAGCAATATATTTTTACGTCTTTACAGTCAAAACAACTGCAGCGTTGCAAAATTAAAAATAAGCTGTAGTTTTTGTCTCTCTGGCCGACGCGCGCCTCTTTCGGACAGTTTCTTTGTCTCTCGCGCAGAGCTGCTGCGTCTTTGGCAAAACCTGCTCTGCAACTTTTAACTGCGCTCTCCGTGTGAATGATCGAGAGATTCACACCTCTAACAACCCCCCACCCACATCCCACCAAAACAAAGTCCGTTCAGTCTCTTTACTGTTGCTGAGTGTAAAGTGGTCAAATTCTTAGTGTAACGCAAGACAGACGCACTCTTCATTCATCTTACTTCCCAATAATATTAATAATAAAAGTGTCATCATGCAGATCATGTGGTGTGTTTATTATAGTGTTCAAATGCTAATCTATATTTTTGCATAATGAACTGAACATCCATATATTTATTTGTTTTATTTTATCCACTGATGTCACTACGTTTCTGGATCTGGGATCATTTCAGTTGTGTTGCTGTCTATGGAGGGACAGAGGGCTCTGTAATATCATCAAAAATATCTTAATTTGTGTTCTGAAGATGAACGAAGGACTTTGAAATGACATGAGGGTGAGTAATTAATGACAGAATTTTCATTTTTGGGTGAACTAACCCTTTAAGTGACCGCGAGCTTTATTGCACAAGAAAAGTAGCCTATATGAACGGTGACCAGCATATTTAAGAAGAATTTTGTCAGCATCACACACCCTCATGAAAACAGTGGTGTTTATCATAGCAAAAGCAACATATCAGACGAATTTCGCAAATGGAGGACAAAAGCGCAGGAGTTTATGGCATACAGAAGAAATCTCTAGCATTAATTCTAATTATGGCTCGTCTTGAAATACGAAGAAAGTTTGATGTTGGTCGTAGGAGATGTCACACTGCAGGACTATGCGCAAAATCTTCTGACACAGGCAGAATTTCGTCTGAAGTCAAATTTGATCGCAACGGCCATTAATCGGCTGTCGGTGAACATGTCTAATTAACAACGATCAAAGACTACAGATTTTAGCCTAGGATTATGGAATTGTTTAAAATTTGTCCCAGACAAGCCGAATCGTGGCTAAAATCACACAGTGCAACCCAGGCTTTAGTTAAATTAAGATATTTAAGCAACTTTTACGAAAATGCTTTTACATTACAGGTGTGCTTCTTAATGTTCTTAAAAATATTTTAAGATGTGTCCGAGCAAGATATTTTAAGTTGAGACAGCTCAAACATGCATTTTAGTTTGTGGTCTGTGAAACATGACTGTGTTTAATATTTAACTAGAAATTAAGTGATTTCGTCTGGCCAGTGGAGAACTGGCCTCCCAGCTGAGCCTGGTTTCTCCCAAGGTTTTTTTTTCTCTCCATTTTTTTCACAGATGGAGTTTTGATTCCTTGCTGCTGTCGCCTCTGGCTTCCTTAGTTGGGGACACTTAATTTCTTGCTATTTGATTACAAATATCCTATTTAAATATTTATTATTATTTATTAGAATATCTAAAGTAAAACGCGCCGGATGGAAATCACACACTGTCAACCAACATGCATTCTCACAGCGCAAAGTCTGTGCAATGAAGCCCACCACGTCTTGAGTGCACACACATTGCCATATACATGTAAAAAACAAGCTCAGAATCATTTCTGAAATATTTCAAATTTATTCAGAATCGTTGAATAGAGAATTGCGATGCATCAGAGAGTGCATTTTTTCTCCCACCCCTATTTTTTTAGCAGTTTTTATTGGTATTATCCACAAACATAAGCCTGCTACAGTGATGCGCAAGCTCTTCTTACAACAGTGGTCAATTATTTAGCAGTATTATATATTAAAAAATACATATTAAACGTGTTTTCTAGCGATGTAAGTCCAAATGCAAGGCATCACAAGATGAACACTCTAATCCACAATAACAATTATACTATGATATGTAAAACTGCTGGTTGCTGATGCCACTGCTATTACTATAGACTGGCTGAGGTCACATTACACAAGTTAATAGTTAAGCTTTCTTCAGCATGAAAACCCCAGAGCCTCTCATCTCCCAATAATAAACCATCGGTAGCGAGAAAGTACTCTGTGAACCAGAGCTTAAAAACTAAAAATACATAAATAAAAAAGACTGATAATTACCGTTTTAAAACCATTTTCAGTTGAAAACAATGAAAATCAAAATCAAAAAAAAAAAAAAAAAAAAAAAAACACGAGTAAAATCTTGCATATCATGGCCAATGCATAGCTTTTTGTTTTTATTAAGCCAAATGTTATTAAGCAAAATAATGTAGGCTAAAGTACGATCAATAAAGCAAAATGTTTATAAAAACTATAAACATTATTAATACAGCTTATCTATTTTAGTTCCTTCCTCAAATATAATTTAGCAGTGAGGTGGTGGTCACGCTGAAAGTCAATTTAAATTGACCAATGTAACTTTTTAAATGTTTTTTTAAATTATATTTTATTTTTGATAATGAACAGGTTGCGATGTCAAGTTAGCAAAATATGTTGCGTGTGCAGAAGCTAAACATAATTTAAAACTGTAAAGCATTTGCAAAATAAAGAAAATATTTAATATTTGCCATCATTTCCTGTACATGAACTTCGGAGCCGTTTTTTATTTTGTTTTGTAATCTTTAAATTATTTAAGTGAAATATATTTTGTGTATAGATCGATATATTTCTTTTTATTTCAAGAATTTTATTTAGTTGTGTCTGTTAAGAAACTGTTGTGATTTTATTTTCTGTTTTTTTCCATTTTATTGCATAACAGGAAAATAATAAATTGTCCAAAAAACAGGCTATAGGAATTCTTCCATGAAGATGCTGACGTTGCATTAATATCTTTAAAATTTGCTGATATAGAATTCAAGTCTGTAATCTGTACTACCACTTTTTGAAATTTAGATAAATGCAATTAGTTGAATTTATTTAATTTATTTGTTTTTTTTTTAGTCTTTTATCTTCATTTCTACTTTCACAATTTCTTCTGTTGTCTTTAAAATGTGGTTAGTGTACTGTTGAATGTACTGACAAGCAATTCATGTGAACTAAAATTTACTTTAATATTGTTTACATTTGCAGTACATTAATTATTTTTTCTAATATTTTTTCTAATATTTCAAAAATCTAATAAAGTGTATTTTAAATAAAACACTTGTGTATTTGTAATGTATTAATTATGTGTTGTTTTAATGATTTTTAAATTACACAATAAACATGCTTTTTGGCCCTAAAAATTGCAAGAAAAAATTGTTAAATATGAGATAAAGTTGCCATAACCATTTTATGTATTTATATATTAATCTATTTTAATGCCATGGTAGAAACAGTGTTTTGTTTTGTTTTAGTCTCATAAAATTGTTACAAATAAGGTATGTTATTCTTATATTGGCTGTAATAATGACAAATTTAAGCATAGAATAGAACTTCTCTCAACAGAAGGGATAAAAAAAAAAAAAAAAGTATTATTATTCATCACATTAACAACAAAAATAAATATACACCCTAAAGTTTAGGACACTCAATAACGCAAATCAGTCGTTCTTGAGACATGGGACAAAACAAGTATAAAAATAAAAATATTTTCCATTTTAAATGTCATAAGGGATTAATTATAAAATGTATTTAACACAATTATGAACCTCAATTTAATTTTCTCATTATTATACTAAATTTCCTCTCACTGCATCTAAAACAGTGTGTCTACAGTGAAGGGCTCTATAATTCATATGCTATAAAATGGATAAAAAGCACATTTTGTTAAAAAAAGAGAGAAGTTGGGAGGTTGTACCAAAGCATAGCTCAGTAGTTTAATACATATAAGATTCACAAGGTTTTTTCTTCCAATTTTGGACCCTGTTTTGTCCCACTTTTTAAGAATGACTGAAATATGAGACATACTGTACTAATACTCATTTCATGTTGAGATTCATTATTTAGCTATATTTGATAAAAACATGAACAATAAGCAGTTTAAATGCACGGCAAATTTAAAGAGAGTTAAAATGAACACTTGTGTATGTTTAAATTAAATCATAATAATCATATATAATAAGTCCTATTTAATTCAATAATACATACTATGAATATGCACATACATATTTTGATTTTATTATTTTTTATTGTACTTAATTTTCTGTGAATTTCCCTTCTGTAAAGCACTTCTTAAGCACAGTTTTTAAAGGTACCATAAAGATTAAAATTTGCTTACTAACGAACTGAAAGAAAGCACAAGAGAAATAGACACATGAAAAAATGAAATTAGCATAATATTAATACTTGTATCCCCAAATCAAACATAAAACAAATATACTAAGAGAGCATTATACCTGATTCCATTTTTATCTTTAATAGCTGAAAGTGAGCCAGTCCTCCATTGGGTCTAAGGTTTATTATGTGCTGACTACATATGGGTCTTTGGCCATCTCACAAGCCTTTTGTCTTCTTTGATCCAGTTTTTTGGGATGTCGCCTTCAAAATGTTTGTTACTGTCAATCCAAACAGCCCTGGCAAAAAACCATGTCAGAAACTACAAAAGGGCAACTTGAATGAATGGATAAAAGAAGATTAAAAGGTGAAGGTTTTTATGAGGTGGCATAACATAAACACACATACAGTGAGCTACAGTATATGTCATACAGTAAAAATCAAAATACTTATATCTCTAAAAATGAGGAAAAATAAATTAATGCAGATAAAAACAACACATCAACAATTAAAACATCTATTAAACAACTACAATTTACACAAGTTGACTGTACATTTTTAATACAGGTATTAGTGTTCTTGTGTCATGGCGACATCTAAGTTTAAGCATATGTTTTTGGATAAAAGTCATTGTGTGCTTAATGGCAACCAGGTATTGCATATTGAAAAGAAGTAGTCTGCAAACAGCCATTCTACAGCCTGTGTAGGATACACGAGAACAAAGCTGCATTTTGTAGACAGTTGAGTGTGCATGTCTTTAAAATATACTCTTTTGTCAGTCTATGTAAGAGACCCGTTCAGAATCAGCACATGGTCTCTGTCTAGGGGGCTTTGTTTTCAAGTGCGCCTCATGCGCCAAACTGAAATGTCTGTACTGTGACTGTTCAGTCCAAATACATGTATTGTGCCACTCTTAATAACTTTACATATCTAGATATAGATCTGTGAATAGATACATTCCATTTTTAATTTATTGCTCAAAATGTTTTATACCAAACTTTTAATAAATGAGCTATGTGCACACAATACATAAGCACCTCTCTGTAGGTTTTGAAAGGTTTTGCTTTAAATGAACAAAACATGAAATACCTTCACATGTATTATTATTATAAGGATTAACAAACATTTTCTGTTTCAGGAGTCCAAAAAGATGGAGGCCCTCCACATCATAAGGGAGAAATAAAGGAGTTGCTGGACAATAATAATCTTATAATCTTGTTTTCATAATATTGCAGTTGATGGTAGACTAACCTGATGGTTTTATTGTCGGAGTATTGCAGGTTTTTGTAAATGTAAGCTGTTACAGCTCGCTGCTGTAAATTATGATGATTGGTGATATTTTATGTTAATGACATTAATTATGAGTCGTTTAAATTACAGAGAGCTGAAACCATTTATTTGCGCGCAAGTTGAAGATCATTTGCAATTCATACATTTTCCATCTGAAAGAGGTGTACCCGGGTTTTCCGTTTGTACGTTCATTCTATGAATCACAAGTACACATATCTGAGAAATGATCGTAAGATTAAATTTAGGATGGTTTCTGTGCAACATTTTATAAGTGAGGCCCCTGGAGACCACAACATGGATAAATGGCAGAGCTGACAAGTGCTTGTGTGTTTAAGCCACTAGTTTAAAGGAGTGTTGTCGGTAGGGGTGTCCTCAAATAGCCAACGATTCGATGCTTTGATAGGAGGAGCCTGATTCGACTCCCAGTCTCACAGTCGAATATTCGCGGGGTGCTATGATCATGCCACTTGACAATATGGGGGTGCTTAATGTCTGATTTCACAAAGAACTACCAGTTTTCTCCCAACAAGTTAATATACAGCCTATTAAAATAATGCTGTAAATTAGAATCTGAAAAGAAAGAAGCTTTAAAGGGTTAGTTCACCAAAAAATGAAGATTCTGTCATTAATTACTCATCCTCGTGTTGTTCCAAACTCGTAAAACCTTCGTTCATCTTTGGAACACAATTTAAGAGTTTTTGATTATATCAGAGAGCCATCTGACCCTCCATAGACAGAAACACAACTGAAATGATCCCAGGTCCAGAAACGTGGTAAAAAGTCCATGTGACAACAGTTTTGTGATAATACGAGAATGCTTTTTTTCACGCAAAGAAAACAAAAATAACATCATATAATCAACCATTCTTCTCCTATGACTTACATCTTCCACCATTTAGAGAGTATGCATACGCCTTCCACTAGCCGTAAACAGCCGCAGATTACATACATGTGTGTGCTTTCACCTGGAGGTAAACAAGGCAAATTACCCCACATACGTTAATATACAACATGGAACAATCCGCTACTAGTTACTTTTTAAATTAAGTAACATAATCCTGGAGCCAACGTGGAGGTCATCTTACATGTAATGACCCTCTTCCAGGAACATTTGAAGGATCTGTAGAAAGAGGAACTTGAACAGGTGAGTTAGTTTGTTCATTTTTAAACAACACTCTAGAGGTCGATGAGGGACCCGAATAAAGGGGCAGGGCTACAAGTTCATTTCTAGTGGAACATTCTAAAGGTGCCAAGGTTGGAGACAGATGAGACGCATGCCACATTCTCCCATCTGACAACTTGCAAGTACATGAACCAATCTGACGAGTGATTTGCAAGGGTTTTGAGAATTCTGGATGAACTTTTTGGTCCAGAATTTTGGTCCAGTTTGGATGAACTGGACTCTGTATACGCACCCAATCTCCCTGTTTGAAGTTAGGGGTACGAGCTCTTCTTCTAAAGTCTGTATATGGTTTAATTTTCTTTTGTGACAGGGATACTTTCTGACCCACAAGACTTCTGACAGTTACAAGCAGAGGAAGGATGTTCAGACAAGTACGCATTTTCCTTCTACAGAATAACTCAAATGGAGCCCAGTAACAGAATGCGGAGAAGCACGGTAATCCTGAAGAAATTGTGTTACTGTTGGATTCCATGGCTTCTCAGACACAATAGCAGATTGAATACAGCTCTTTAGCACACTGTGAAATCTTTCAATAGCACCATTTGCAGCTGGATGATAGACTGATGTGCATATATGCTGTCGTGAGTTGTGATCGAAGGCGTAAATGCCAATTCAGACAACTTACAATGGTAGTCAATCAGAGTTATATAACGACAATCCCAGCTACTTTTTCCCATGGCCCAGAGGGATAAGGTACAGGTTGCAGAGGTGCAGCAGAAACAATAGCTGTCTTGTCAGAACAAACACAAACTTGACAGTTCTTAACTTCCTTGACCAATGAATCAATACCTGGCCACTAGTAGAGTTCTCGAAGACGCTTCTTTGTTCGCACAATTCCTTGACCTTCATGGGCCAGATCTACCAAGATGTGCCAAAGTGAAACAGGAACAAGACGACGTGATCCTCTGAAAACATAGTTTCTTTGAACACTTAGTTCATCTCTTACTTTGAAATAGGGACATGGATTTTTATTAACAGCAATTGATGAAGAAGGCCATCCACGATCAATTTGTGCACGTAACAAATTAAATTCTGGACATGATGCAGAGGCAGAAGCAAACTCAGTTTGTCGTTACAGCAAACATCTCAGAAGACAAAAATGCAACAAATTCAGGTTCTGCATCAGAAAGATCCCCTTCAGAGGCTGGCAAAAAACATAAGAGTCTTGCTGCCCAGCGTGCAATTCTTATTCCTGCACTATCTGTACCTTTGGGAGAAAGACGTACTGTTAAAGCTTGATGATCAGTATGCAAAAAAAAAATGTTTCCCAAAGATAGATTCTCCATTTATCAACAGGCCAGACACAGGCCAAGGCTTCTTTTTTCAATTGTTGAATACTTGCGTTCTGCAGTTGATAAAGTCCTTGAAGCAAATGCAACAATGCGTTCAGTTTTATCTTCATGAATCTGAGCCAGTACAGCACCCAGTCCATAATTTGATGCATCAGTTGAAACCACAATGGGCAAATTAGGATCAAATAATGTCAAAGCAAAAATTTTATGCAGCAACTTTCACAGTCTTAAAACTTTTCTCAGCCTCTTCCGACCAAGTGAAGTCAATTCCTTTCCTGATACAAGCACACAATGTTCGAAACAGCATTTCGAACAGACAATGGTAACCGAATCAAAAGTTTCTGATGTACAGGTGCAAAAGTAGAAGTGATCTTTACCTTATGCAGGAAGCCTTTTGCACATCCTAGTTTGGCCACATGCACTGAAGCAGAAAGGCCCATCACATGTGCTGGAGGTTGAGAAGATTTTGTGGGAATAGAAGATCCTCCAAAGTGAAGATGCAGGCCATTAATTAAATCCATTCCTAGAAGAGCAGTGTCAGACTCAACTATAAAAATTTTAAGGTTACAGTTAACATCATTCTTGGTGACAGTAACAGGTAAGCATCCAAGCACTGATATTAGATCACAAGAATAAGTCACCAATTTGACAGAAGGAGGTAGCATGGAGTCTTTCTTAGAGTATAACTTAGAGTATGTCTCGTACACAGATTTTGGTAGAATGGAAACAGAGGACCCAGAATCCACTCTCAACTCCACAGGTACAGAAGCAGAAGCAGTCATGATTGTAGCAGTACACTTAATCTTGTCAGTAGGCACAATCTTGCATGTATAAATTTGAAGTTCAGGTAATTCAATCTCATGTACTGAGTGTGTTTGTTGTGAACGACATATTCTGGAAAAATGTCCAATCTTTTGACAATTGTGGCATTTTACTGAAGCAGCAGGGCATCTGGAATCATTTACTAGATGTTTTGTTGATCCACAACGATAACATGCACGAACTGATGAAGTCATCTTAGAAACTTTATAAGTCTTAAAGGTTTTAGAGAAAACAGAGGGCTTTGCAAAAACAGAATATTTGGGTTTATACTGACCAACAGCTGCCATAGACTTCCTTTGTATTGCTTGCTCAGGCACCAACTTCTGGTCTGACGTGGTTTTAACTGGTTCGCCAGCAGCTTCAATTTGAGTTGCAATTGTGATGGCTTTACTCAGAGTCAAATCAGTCTCCAACAACAGTTTTTCTCTAAAACGATGACTGGCCACATTTTCTACTAATTGATCACGTAACATTTCAAGATTCGATCCGAACTCACATGTGGCTGCTAAATCTCTAAGCGAAGTTACATACTTTAGAACTGTTTCACCAGGTGCTTGAGTTCGTTTCATAAAAGCATGCCGTTCTGGAATTACATTCCATTGAGGAAAAAAGTATGCCTCAATAGCTTCTTCCATAGTGTCTCCTTGATTTGGCAAAGTATAAAATAATCTCTGACCTTCTGTGCCTAAACAATGAAGAAATAGAGCTCTCTTTCATGCAACAGGCCATTTATCTCCAGATGCATTTAACGACCAGCAAATAATTTTTGAATAACTTTAGCCAAACATCAAAGAGTATTGAAGGCTCAAAAGGACATGGCAGAAATGGCCTAGGAAATGAAGCAACTGCAACCATTTTTCATTCAAATAAAATCCTTGTCGCCAATTTTGTAGTGTTTCAAATGTCAGATAAGCATGAAGAGTCAGATTCCTGAAGTTACAATTCAAAGATTTATTAACAAAAGGCCAGTGGCCTCACACAGACAGCATGCCACATGGTTCAGGGTTCCCACTCTAAGCCAAATATCAAATTCCTTGACTTTCAGTAACTAAAAAGTGGAATTTCCATGATCTATAATAAAAGGCAAAACGGTGCTGTTTTGCTGAGCACTGAGCAGACAAAAAACAGCCACGGACAGTATTGTAAATCCAACCAATTGCAAAATTTATTTACTTGTTCACAGTTGTTTTTCTGTACAATTTATACTTTAATAAATGTATTGTTTTTTCACTTTACAAACTTTACATTTAGCTTTTCTGTCGTCTTCTTTTAACAACCAGTCTTTGAAGTGTTAATTTTTTAGCCAAAGCTCTTGAAATTTACATTTTCCTGGCATGTTTGCCTTAGTCAGATGCAGCAACTTGTACCTGTTAACTAAGTGATTGCTAATTGGCGAGTGGGGAGGGAATATGGGGCTCAAAACAGCCTAACTAGTGGTTTAGTGGTGCTTTGAGAAGTGAAGTTTTTGCAAATAAACTCATTTCGAGAGCGCGCGGTCGATTAATCACGGCTGGCACCGCATCATCTAATCAATCTCCTCATTACACCTGCCCAATCAAATCCTTTCTACGCACGATAAATAGCCCCGTGTTCTTTCCTTCCGCTTCTCGCTTTTGCGCATCTCTCCCCCTCCCCTTCTCTATAAATAGCCCCCTCGGACAGCTCGCCAAATACGCTAAACTTTATCCTTCTTGATTATGAGGAAGCGCGAACTCTTGAAGTGGGTATACTCCCCCATCCCCCGGGGAAATGCCAACTAAACTTGGTGCCTTGACCTGCCCATGCTACTATACCAGGGTTCTGCAATCGGATTTGAAATAACCTTTTTAATTCCCTAGCCAATTTGTATACTAAAAACGTCTATTAGCCAAAAAACAGCAGCATATAAAGGCCTTAGAGGGCAGTTTTTTCTTAACCTTATGAAATGTGTTATCTACCTTTTGTTTTATAATAAATTTTTACATTTTCAGTTAATTTAAGAACACACTATGAATCGAATGAAAGCCTTAATAAAAATGCATGCAGAAGTCAATTACATTTAATTGAATTCATGAAGCTTTATTTCAAGATGATGCATGGTAAGCTTTTCATTTCAGTACAACATAGAGCAACAGAGAATATTGTATTATTAATTGAACATTCAAAGACATTTCTGATACTAATACGTTCATGTTGAATATTGCCTGAATAATTACATAACGTTACATAAAGAAATAGGCTATATTTAGTGTTAAATCAGTTAACTATGTCGGCAGTACGCAGCAGACTCACCCACCTAAACAATACAAATACATTGCTAATCCTCCCCAAAAATACCATATACACTGCCGATAACATCTGAAGTAAAAATAAATTTACATACGCATAACATAAAAATTAATCCCATGTGACTAATTCACTTCAAATCGGGTGATTTTAGGTCAGCGGTTTGCCTGTGACTCAATGGTGCTCTCTGCCGGTAGGGAATAGTAAGATGGCGGATTGAACACTTCCAGTGGCTTCACTGTCTGTTGGCAGTTTAGAACGCAATGAGCGATCCAGTCATTACATAGATCAGGACAGAAAAACAATATAGTTAAGAATCATTTTCAGAACGATTGTTTCCAGCTGATGAACGATAGAAACATTGACAACCAATCAGAATCAATCCTGCTATCACGTGCTTGACAATTTAAAGCGGCAGACGCGCTTGAGCTTATAGACAATATCGTTCGCTGGTGTGGACGCAAATATAGTTATCGTGCTTGGTGTGAACAGGCCTTAAGAGGTCTGGGCTGTTCTGTAGCTGTGGCTTAGACTGGTCTAAGGCTTCAGACACCAGCTTCTGCAGGATGTGTCCCCATAGAATCAGCAATTGAAACTTGGAGTATTACTAGTCTCTAATTTATTAGTATCATGATCAGAATGCAGTTAGAGAGCTGTGTGATAAAATTAGATTCATAATGTTGACTAAAAAAGAAATGCGATATACAACACACTATACATTATAGCTGTGGGGGGTGGGGAGAGAGAGAGCACAAGACTACAAAGAATGCAACACACTGAATTCAAGACAGCTACTATGTCAGGGTCATTCAGGTAAGACCTCATGAATCCATTACAAATTGCATCATGTTTTAACTTTAGTGGATAATACCATGGCAGAAAATTACTAGTATCTTTCTACATCATAATAGTGGCAATAAAAAAGTTCATTGTAATGTTTATAGAAATTTAAAGTGTACAGTTGAAATTTATGTTGTAGCTCTAATTTAGAGTGTTTTTTGACCCACTTGAGTAGGAGTTTAAAATGTTGAGATATATATTCAAACATTTTAAACTCCTATTAATGTGTGTGTGTGTATGTTAGAATATGGTTGAAGTGTTCTGCTGCATATACTGACATGCATTTATGGTAAACTAAGATATACTACAATGAAACTTATATTAATTTGTGATTATAGATTTAATATATTTAAAACATCTTAACATTAAGTGTAATTTTGAATAACACAGATGCACACTAAAAACACAATATTATGATGAAGTGCTCCTTTAAAGCACAACTAAATATTAAAATATAACAAAAAAAAATACTAAGTGCACTTCTTAAAAGTGTGCTTATGTGTGTTAAGAAAAATGACGTGCTTCTGAATATTTTTTTTTGACTGATGTAACACTCATTTCATAATTATAGAATAGAATAGAATAGAAAAATTTGATGTAGTGTTTTCAATTCAATTCAAATTTATTTGTATAGCGCTTTTCATGATACATATCATTGCAAAGCAGCTTTACATCAAAGTAATGTTTTACAGTATATGTA
>JAUCMR010000107.1:21633897-21649451 GCA_032357425.1 Enteromius argenteus
ATGAGCTGTATGCCAAAATCATCAATATTAAAACAATAAAAGGCTTGAACTACTTCAGACTACTTGTAATGAATCTACAATATATGAAAGTCTAATGTTTATCAGTACATTACAGAAAATAATGAACTATTACAATATGCAAATTTTTTGAAAAGGACCTGTATATATATATATATATCTCATCTCATTTGCACTATTTTTTTCTGTTGCACTATTTCTCACGCATTTTGTGTGTAGTTTGTGAATCATTGGCACATGTTTGCATTTTTGTTGCAGAAGACAATTTGTACAATTGTTTTCACTAAACAGCTGCATGGTTTGTATTTGTTGATTTTCATACTCGGACTGTAAATATATTCCTTTGAAAAAAAGTCACTTTTAACTGTGTTTTGTTATTATATTTGTTATTATAAACACTTAAATAGACCTGTTTTTCACTGAAACACGCCTATAACAATATTGTAATAAATGTCTATAACTTGCTTGGGGAATGTTATATGTTGGCAAAATTTTGTGTAAAACACCCAGATACAACTTTCTAAAGAAAAAATCCAAACTTACAGCAAAAACACCGGATTGTTGCTTGCGTCTTTCTTAAAATTCATTAATTCTTAGAGAAAATAAAAGGAAAATAGAAACAGGAAAAAGACTTAAACATCAAATTCTCCTGTTTATATAGCAACATAAAGACAGTATATTTTTAATATATGTTTTAGGGCAGGGTGATATAGCTAAAAAATATCAAAGATATAATGTACTGTTCGATACAATATATTGTTCATACTGTATCGATCATTTTTATTTTTTTTTAAACAAAGAACAGTTTTTTAATTTAATTTAACCACTGTAGTTTTAAGTTAACCCAATTTATTGACACAAACAACAAATATATATTTTTTGTTTTAACAGTCGAATGCAAAATAAAAATTAAACATCTAATTTCTCATGTCTTATATACAGATGAAATAAGGAAACTTTTGGCTTGTTTCCAGAGGCCACAGAAGGGTGCAATGAGCAAAAAAAATGCAGTGAATTCAACACAAGGAAATAAAGGTCAATAAAACAATGTGCATTACATCTAAATTAACTAAAATGCATAAATTACATAAACAAGTATGAAAAAAACTGCAACATGTATTTATGGATTGCTTAATACAAACAGGCGAATCGCCAATCACATAGACTGCCTTAAAAACATATGAGATGCAGTGAAAAGGAACACACCTCCACAAATTTGTGACGTGTTTTCTAAAAGTTTAAACTGTTTTAACTTTGCATCTATCTGTTGTGTAAGTAGGGTTGGGTACTGAAACTCGATACCAATATGGCACAGGTACCCAAATAATCGGTACGTACTAGAACCGAATCAGAATGCAGATTTAGTTTTCATTTCTGTGCCATACCTGAAGGATTGATTGACATATTTGTTCTCTGGTTCTCTGAAACAGACGCAAGAAGCGTCATCACTAGCACCGTACATGAAAATGTTTTTTTTCTGACTTAGAAAATGCATGTGAATTCCAGTCAGAAAGCTCTAATAGTCCAAACCCAACAAATCTTTGTAGTAATGCGAGTTTGCATGTTGTTTTTACATTCCGTTACATGTTTGATTGTACTATTTTGCTTTCAAATTCAAATGTTTATTTTAAATTCAACTATTATTATTATTATTCTTTTATTTTTAATTAACAGTCTCCTAAAAAACTACAAAAGTACTTCCAAAGAATTAAATACAGTTTTAGCTGACAATAAATAAAGGATGCTCACATCATGCCCAAGCTCAGCAAGTCCAGCAATGCAGCCATAACGAGTTGTCCACTGAGTTTTATCATCCAACAATGCCTGACAATTGAAAAAAGACAAACTTTTTAGACGACTTCTGGTGATTTAGCTCATAAGGTATATTCGTTATACTTACATAAAACTAATAATAGTTTGCAAAAGCACAATAACTCTGCATCTCAAATCCAAACAGTGTCTATACCTTAGTAAAGGTCTTGGTGATACGTGACTGGATGTTGTTGGTTGTTGTGCTGAACGTCTTGCAGCTCTGAGCCATCAGCCGGGCAGCAAAGTCTCGCAGAGCCCAGTGATTGTCCACGTCAGGCCTTAGACATAGCTGCTTACTCACAATACACGTCACCACAGCTGGAATCAACTCATGGAGCTAAAAGTAGTTACATGAAGAAAAATATAATTTTCCTAATAATTTAAAGATGCAACAGTTTGTACTAACAAAACAACAAAGAAAGTTTAAGAACTCAAAATGTCCTTCCCAGCCAAAAAGAAAGTTACTTGGCTATTGTATTATTATTCACATTTAGTGTAACCTGAAAACAGCTTTTATATGCAAATTAGTCAAGTTTATAATAGCACAGCATTTTTACACAGAACTTAATGTAATGTACAGCGGCAAAACAAGAATTCTAAAAAGGTCAAAGAGAGACTTAACATGAAATTAAAAAGCTAATGAAAAAGTAAAAAAAACAAAAACATTTTAGATTTCTGGGATGTAAATAAAACGCATGTCATTTGTATATAGTGTTTGAATAGCTTACATATTTCTCTAAATATAGAGTTGGATTGTCCATTAAAGCCTTCACCATCCTCATTAAGTATATCAGCAGAGCCAGATTATTCTGAACAACATTTACACGGACCTGAAAGAGAAAGCAATAAAACACTTTAAAACACAAAGAAAGAAAATAGGAAAACACTTATTCTTGTTACAACAATTTATAAAACAGTTCCATTTCTGGATTCTGATTGGTCAGCAGATGTGTTTTATTCACGATACGATACGGCTATGGCTGCTTCACCCAACGGTTCTGTGTATCACTGAGCAACACCCTTAGCAACATATACAAACAATGAAACAGCATTAAAACTGTTTTGTGTATTATGTATTTTGGCAAAATTAAATATCTGTTATTTATTTAATGAAGTATGAGTGACCCCTGCTGGCGTTATGTTGCCCTTCCCCGTCTTGAATAAATGCTTTTCATGTGGAGATATGTTGATGTGTGCATGTCTTTGTGAAAGCCTGTATAGTTTCTGACGTGAGAAAAGAATACAATTTTATAGAGGATCTTTGTGTACTTTCTATATATATAGAAATACAGAATTCTGAATTTAAAGAAGTTTCAGGAGTGACATCATTGTTGTGTGACTCGTTACACTTTTCGCTGCACACAACTAAGGGAGTCTTGCACTTTCTGTCTTTGACAACATGTAAAAAAACTCGCAGGAAGGTTACAAAAAAAACAATTGGTTTTTAAACCGTGACTTTTCCAAACTACAGTATACACTAAAAATTGGTTATCGTCTCATGCCTAGTTGTGCGATAAGGTAAAAATTTCATATGATTTTTTCTGAAGGTAACAAAATATAAAAGAAAAAATGTCAGACATTTAGGCCAAAGATTAAATTTGTCCCTTTATCTTTTAATTAAAAAATAAGAAGAAAGAAACATGTTACAAATATACAAATAGACAGTGCCTTTTTATTTTCCAAGTACAGTAGGTTTATTTAGCAGTAGAATTCAAGAAATTGAATTAACAAATACAAAAATAATATGTAGTACATATAGTAATGGCCAGAAGTTTTGGCAGTGAAATAAATTTTGCTTCGCAAAGTTTACAACTTAATATTTATAGATTATTATAACACATTTCTATTGTATACTGAAAAACAATTATAAGAATATGAAGTTTTGTTTTAAAGGTTTTTTTTGGCAAAAAAATATAACAAGTCAATATGTACAGTGTTGACCTTTGTTCTTCATAACCTTTGCAATTTGCTCTCGCATGATGGATATTAGCTTCTGTGCCAAATCCTGACTGATGGTGATCCATTCTTGCCTCATTACATCTCTTAGATCTTATTTTTAATAAGATCTTATTAGAGTTGATTACAATTTGTGGGCCTCTGCTTGTCTACTGGCCTTTTGAAGACTGACCACTGGTTCTCTATGGGGTTGAGATCTGGGGAGTTGCCTGGCCAAGGATCCAAAATTTGCAATGATCTTCGCGTCACTTCTTTATCACTCTTGCTTTGAGACATGGTGCTCCATCATGCTAGAAAATGCATGGATCATTAGCAAATAGCTCATGGGTCATTGGAAGATGTTTTAATAACATTCTTTGTTTATGCCAGTGTTTTGGGCAGAATTATAACACAGCACACTCCCTTGGTTGAAAAGCAACCCAACGCATAGATGGTCTCAGGATGCTTTACTTTTGGCATGACACAGGACTCATGGTAGTGTTCACCTTTTCTTCTCTGGACAATCTTTTTACCAGATGTCCCAAGCAGCTGGAAAGGAGCGTCATCAGAAAATATCTTTGTGCCAGTCCTCTGCTGTCCAATCCTTGTACTTCCTGCAGAATTTCAGTCTGTCCCTAATGTTTTTCTGGAAAAGAAATAGCTTCTTTGCCTCACTGTGCATGTAGATGCTCTCACACCAACCTGCTGACATTCCTGAGCAAGTTCTGCACTGGTGGTGACATGATTCTGTAGCTGACTTCTCAGGGGGAGATTGTTCTGGCACTTGCCGGACACTCTGAGGCGTCCTGAAGACTTATTCATTGACATCAAACCTCTCTCCTTGAAGTGATGAATCTCCTTTTATAGCAATCAGTCTGCTATTACAATTTAATTACTCGTACTCATTCACACATGTGCTATTGATATAAATGGACAATTCATGTTAGCTGGTCATTTTGTGTCAGGATGAAAAGTTCATTGTTTGGCCAATGAAGCTTTTTGCAATTGCAAAAATGCATTTGATCATTCTACATGATCTAGAAACAAAGTGAATGAACACCACAACAGTTTAAGCAGCAAACTTTGCAAAACAAAACATTTGGCTATGACTGTACACTACATACATAAATTATACATCAACTCTTTTTAAATCATCTATATTAAAGTACTTCAGTCAAGAGCAGTGAGTGATTCTTCTGTTTTTTTGTGTTTTGTTTTACTCTCACCCAGAAACGACAATTCTGTAGGGCTGACCCCCATGACTTAATTTGTGCAGGGACAAGCCGGATCCGGATCTGGCACCTCATTGTCACGCAACAATGTAAGAAATTTGTGCTGACATATAGTATGCAAATTTTTAGCCTTGCTAAGATAGACGTATTGGCGGTGATAAGATACACCGTTTAGCCTATGTCATTTGCCCACCGTGGCACCATCCCTCGCCGTAGTTTAAATTTTTTTTTTAATAGGCTAATACTTTCACTTTTAAATTTACGGCCATTCGGCAACAAGCAGTTGTTTGCTTTTAGTTCGTTTGAGTTTTCTCTCACCTTCCTTTGCTTACAAATAGCCTAGTTTTTTAAAAAAAGAAAAGAACCGTGCACATTTTACTTTCATTTTTAAATTAGTGGCAACTCAACATAAACGTAAGCAACAACAAAATACAACTTAGAACGTAGAACTTTTATGGACAAAACGAATAAAAATATACCATGCTGTATGCCTAATATGAAACAACAAATAACTTACAAAAAGTTTCAATAGGTACAAAAGTAAAACTCAGTGAAAAATGAGGAACAAATCCCCCAAAAAACCCAAACAGTTTAAATAAGACAAATAGCAGCAAAAACCATGGAACCAAATAAATAATGGTTAAAAAAAAAAAAAAAAAAAAAAAAAAAAAAAGAAAGCTTCCATTATCATTTAGATTACTGGCATAAGTCAACAGAATAATTTTTCAAAATCCAAATATTTTAACAGGTGCTTTTGCATTTTGTCTTGATACTCTTCCGTCATCGTCTTTTTCGCCTCACTCTTCTTGTCAGTCATTTCGACTGTGTATATGAAAAATCTTCTATTTTGTGCACATTTGCAGCACATCTACATCTGGAATAAAGATCTTGAGCGTGCAAAAGACCTGACTTTTGAACAGGCTCTGTTCCTTAGTCAAGCACTACAAATCTGTAACGCCAAGTCAGCAGAGGGAGCTTTCACCTCAGCACTGACTGTCACAGCTCCCTCTGCTTCCTCTCTAATACTTCCTGTTTGGCGGTCATTTAAGCTGGGCCATGGCAAACAAAAGATGTGAAGTATTGTGTTGCTGTTGCAGACTCTACCAAGCATTTTTCTAGTTTTGCCAAGTCAAGTTTCATGTTCATTGTCTTTGCCTTGTTTCATTACTTTGGACTGCTCTCTTGGATTTAACCTTGGACTATTGCCTTGTGTTTTTGTGAATGTTTTGCTGTCTGCCCTGACCATTGCATGTTTCTGGATTACGCTTCTGTTTCGCCCTTGGATATCACTGTTTGCTGGTGTTTGGACCTTGCCTGTTTGACCACGCTGTGCTTTAATAAAGCTAGCACTTGGATCTTTCATCGTCTTGTTGAGTCGTTGTTACAAATTCTCATGTCATCATTTACTCACTTGCAAGTTTTTTTTAAAGGCAGTGGTGTAGTGAACAGCACATTCCAGGGCCCCTCTGACCACAACAGTGGACAAAGGTTTTAGTCTGTGACTGCCATAGAAATTCCTTAGGACCTCTGGATGCAGCAGCAGTGGGTGAAACAAAGAGAGATCACAGAGATTCATCCAAATCCATTCATAACTATGTTCTCATACCTTAAACTGATGCAAACTACAACACACACACATTTTATGCTTATTCAGAGAAATAAGTGTCCTCAGTGACAGCAACGTGTAGTGCATCACCTTACACAAACTCAGCTGTTAATGAACAAATGAATGCATGCATGACAATCTTCTTACATTTGTCATATGTACTGTCTGTTTGGTTTTGGTTTCGTTTTGTGTCTTCCTGGTTTTCCTTATTTGGTCATGTTCCTTGTCTTGTTTAGTTTGATTAGTTAACTCATCTCCTCCTGTGTCTGCTCACCTGTCCTCAGTTTTCCCTAATTGTGTGTGTATTTATAGTCTGGTCTGCTCCATTCAGTTTGTCTGTCCTCAATGTCATTTTAATGTTGTAGGTTTACATGTCTGCGTTCTATCCTGTGTTTGATAATTAAAAGACTCTTGTTTGTACACTCCACGACTCCTGCATTCTCTTTACGGCACGATTGTGACAGAAGGATAGACCATACAACAGCTATGGAGGTGGTCCTCCATCAATACCAATGTGATCTCCTATTCTACGCTTACTATGAGGAGTTCTGTCGGCTGGCAAAGGATGTCGAGTTTGACGATGCCACCATCATCCGTTGGTTCCGGCTCGGGGTTTGTAGGCACCACCCCGTGGATCTTCCAGGCCCGACCTGAAGCCAGTCCACCATCCACAGACCCACCAATAGACCTGATACAAGAGCGCCGTCCGATGCCCGCGCCGCAAAAGTGGTCCCAAGAGGCCGCGCAGCAAGAGCTCCCGCCAGAGGCCGCGCAACGAAAGCATCCACCAGAGCCTGTTTCTTCTGAGTGGCGTCCAGTGCCAGCTCCACGTAAGCGCATCCCGATCCCTGAGAATCCAGTCTGCCAGTCATGGCCAGGAGGGCTGTTCCCGATCCCTGAGAATCCAGTCTGCCAGGAGGTCCATTCCCGATCCCTGAGAATCCATTCTGCCCGTGATGGCCAGGAGTGCCATTCCAGATCCCTGAGAATCCAGTCTGCCCATCATGGCCAGGAGTGCCGTTCCCTAGCCCTAAGAATCCAGTTCACGAGTCACGGGCAAGAGCGTCGTTCCAGCTCCCCGCGGATTCCGCTCCGCAGTAACAGCCAGGAGAGCCGTTTCAGCTCCCCACAGATTCCGTTCCGCAGTCACGGCCAGGAGAGCCGTTCCAGTTCCCTGCGGATTCCGTTCTGCAGTCATGGCCAGGAGAGCCGTTCCTGAGTCCTGTTCCCGAATCACGGCCAGGAGTGACATTCCAGTTCCCCGCAGATTTCGTTCCGCAGACACAGCCAGGAGAGCCGTTCTTGAGTCCTGTTCCTGAATAACGGCCACGAGAGCCATTCCAGTTCCCCGTGGATTCCGTTCCGCAGTTATGGCCATGAGTGCCGTTTCCGATTCTGGAGAATCCAGTCTTGGGTGGATGGGGCTACATTGCCTAGCCGTGTTAGGGGTGGGTGGGATAGGGGCTTGGACGTGGTCCGCCATGGCCCCCCGAGACTCCTGATCCGCAATGGCCTCCTGAGGCTACTAAGATGCCCTGGAGGCAGTCAGTGACTATGGCCCCTTCCTGCCTCCAGGGCGCCCACCCTCCCTCCCCTGTTGTCACCATTATTGTTATTGTTTTGTCACAGCATGAGGACACGCCTTCCGGAGGGGGGGTGTAATGTCACATGTACTATCTGTTTGGTTTTGGTTTCGTTTTGTGTCTTCCTGGTTTTCCTTATTTGGTCATGTTACTTGTCTTGTTTAGTTTGATTAGTTAACTCATCTCCCCCTGTGTCTGCTCACCTGTCCTCAGTTTTCCCTAATTGTGTGTGTATTTATAGTCTGGTCTGCCCCATTCAGTTTGTCAGTCCTCAATGTCCTCTTTGTATCCTGTGTTCCTGAGTTTGATAAATAAAAGACTCTTGTTTGTACACTCCACGACTCCTGTGTTTTCTTTAAGGCACGATTGTGACAACATCATGTTTGGACTTAAAATATTCATTCAACATGCCAAATGTATTCTGGTTGTGGTTTGCTAAGTGAGAAACACACCGGTAAAACTTTTCTAACTTTGTTTTTGGACTATGCAAATAAGTTCCACAGGAGGAAAGAAGGGACACCATGTTCTTCGCCTTGATGGAATCATGGAAATGGAGAAACACCAGATTGCAATCTGCTCCTTATGGGAAAGCGATAAAGGTACCCTTCCAAAAGACACTCCTTGTTCTGAGTCTGAGCCCCACATGGGTGAGACAACAGCAGATCTGATTCTGAGTCTCCCCTTCAGAGATACACTAACAGAAACAATTGTTCTGAGTCTCTGGCCTGTCCAGTGAGACACTAACAGAACATCCAGTACATTATACTTGGTAGCTGTTATTGCCTCTTCCATCACGGATTTAGACTCAGTACCTGAGTCTCCAGCTTTGAGGCAGCAACAGATATGACCACGTTCTCAGCATCCTCCAATGCTTTGTTCAAGGTTGTCGTAACCGATTCCTGCTCCTTTCCTCACTGCATTGTTACCAGCACAACCAGTGGATAAATTCACCGCAACCATAATGCTCACTCAAACACAAAGAATTATCAATTATCCAAACAATGTTGTGTATTATCAGTATACAATTATCTAATTTACATTATATATTATAAAGCTGATTGCAGTTGATAGCAAATAATCTGTATTTGTTAGATGCATAATAAGGTTCTTTCAGAGTAGCAACACTTTATCTTTCCAGATAACGTAGCTGTGACATAGCAACATCCAACATAATCACTTGCATTTTATGCATCTTATGCACTTTATTCCCATTTTATTTATGGTGTTCATTTAGTAGCTGCTGACAACTCTCGTCTATCTTTTAATAAAATCTATTTTATTACACTTGTGTTGATGATACAGAAAGAGGTTCTACAAGTTAGAGATCCCACCAATCTTTCTTATGTGATGTACTCATTTGGATCACGTCACTTAAGGTGTGGTTATAGCACAATGTCATTGGTGACACGAGTACCCATCACCCTCTAGGTTGGCGAAAACAAAATTCACTACAGGGGTTATTTTACACTAAGTGTAAACATTTTGAATGCTGAATAGAGGATGACAGACAGCTGCAGTGGGTTGAAGAGTTTATCGGATAGATGCTTCCCTAATTATTAATATTATAACTATTCTAGGGGTGGGCTATACGACCACAATCTTATTTCACGGTATGAGAAATTTTATTTCACAATAATAATGTACATCTTGATTTAGCTTCTTTTTTTTTTGTTATTAAACATAAGAACAAAAAAGCTAATTACAAAAAGGATAGAACAAAAATATTATTTAAATCAACTTTTATTATTCAAATCAACTAAGCTGCAGTAGGTTTATCCATCATGTAGTATTGTAAGAAATACTATGGAAATTGAATAACCATGTCTATAACTATGTGCATTTGCTTCAGGTGTATGTCAGCACATGAGCGCCGCATAAAGAAAAAAAAAAAATAACAGCATATTGCACTTAATATCAAACATAACCCACTCTTTATCTTCTTATTCATGCATGTTTCTTTCTCTCTTAGGTGTATTTAACTTTCAGGTAGTACTGTACAATGCGGATGTGTTTGCATACCACAAAATACGACACAGCAAAATCTCTAATGATATACACTGTATACCACTTTAACAATATATACTGTCATACCAACCAGTTTTACTTTATTCTTATGAAAATACCCACAAATTTCATGTCCTTTATGTTGTGGCAGTTTTTTCTCCATGATATCGAAAATTGTATGAAAATGTTATCTTTTTTAAGGTACTGTAGTGAGTTCCAGTAGCGTGACAACACTAATAGTTTTTTCCAGCATATCTCTTTTAAAAATATTTTGGTGGGTCTTGGGATAGATTATATTTGTCTAAGAGGGTCCAGGAATGAAAAAAAGCTTGAAAAACCCTGACCTACTGATTGTAGCCATGTTACACAACAGTTGTAGCAGATAAAAGTAGTCCATGAATATACTCACACCCTCAGATATGAAAGTACTGAACCTTGGCAGCATCTGGTACAGCCCTGGGTCTGTTGCTATGCTCTGCAGTGCTTCCTGTTGGCAGAATAACAACAAAATATATAAAATATGCCAAAGTGAAAGAAAAAAAAAAAATGTATCACTAATATATAAAGAGGTTGTCAGACATGCAAAACATATGAAAGTCACAGGGGCATTTTAGGTAAATAATGCAAAACACATTTTATGGCTAGTAATTTTTTTCAATTTAACTACCATTTACAGGGGTAGAAAACTTAAAGGAATAGTTCACCCAAAAATGAAAATTCTGTCATCGTTTACTCACCCTCAAGTAGTTCCAAACCTGTATGAATTTTTGGAAGGAAGAATTTTCCTGAGGAAGATACTTTGAAAAAAGTTTGTAACCAGGCTGTTTTGGGTCACCATTGACTTCCATAATATTTTTTTCCTACTATGGAAGTCAATAGTGAACGAAACAGCCTGGTTACAAACTTTTTTCAAAGTATCTTCCTTCATACAGGTTTGGAACTACTCAAGGGTGAGTAAATGGTAACAGAATTTTAATTTTTGGGTGAACTATTCCTTTAACAGGATCATAATATACTTTCTTAAGTTTTCAACTTTTGTTTCATACATAGTGTTGCTGTTTGTGCATGAAAAAAAATCAGCAAAACGTCAAGCACAAAGTCCACTCCAAGGTGTGTTATCACTGTTTTTGGACTCCCTCAATCACCTCAGGTTCTTTTCAGGAGCATGCACACACAGGGGCATAAAAATATAAAGGAGCATGGCAGGTTGAGTTGTAGGAGTGTGCCGTCTCATTGCCCAAGTGATGTTGTTTAACAAATCTAAAATATTGATGCACATTGTCACTGTCGGGCGGAATCCTCGCATCTCCAAAATCATAATTTTTCAGGAAAAAAAAAAAAAAAAAGTCTTATTTTTTTTACGGAGGAGTGAAACACAGATAGAAAGGGGGATATCTTATATAATATAATGATATAAAATAATATCTTACAACAAACACTTTGTGTGTTTGCACATGTTGTTTGTAAAGGCCTGTTGATGAAGACATTCACACTCAAAGCTGCTAGCTTTGACGTCTAACAGTAGATGGCTTCTTGGATTGGTAATCTACTGCTTTTCCTGCAGTTCCCAGATGTGCGCTCTGTCGAATTTGAAACACTGAATTTTCAGAAGTGAATTTGTAAAGCGAAATAAAAATAACCAAAAGTTGCCTGACGAATATCATTGCTGGAATTATTAAACAAACTGAACATTTTGAAAATGAACTTTGTGAGGTGCATATTGATTACTGAATTTTAACAATGAAAATGTTTGTGAAATATTTCTGTTTGAAAGGACGTGGAGGCAAAAGCGCAATCACTTGCATTTTCTCAGAAACAAAATAGCCTACGCCGTCATTTTAAATGTACATCATTAAATACATCATTCTGAAATGTAAAGAGTGTACTTTTATCTGTTTAGTGACAATACCAACAAAACGTTGTGATTTTATAGGCTAAATAAAAAAAACAAAAACAAAAAAAAAACACCATGATGCGATTGTTGCCTTGTCATCTTGAACAGGAGGCGCTTTACAAAAATTAACTGAAACTCAGCAAAAAAGACAAGATAAACATATCTATAGAAAGCTTAAAATTACCACTTAATGAATAATAAAAAACAAATCAAAAACAAAAAATCTTTCATTATAGCCTAATCTCAATCCTTAAAGTTGACTTCTCTCTAAGGTGCGTCTATGAGGAGATGGCGAGTCAGGGAATCCATCTCTGCAGTATGGACTCAAAAAACCCCCACTTAAATAACTCAAATATCTTCCTAATATTTACCCTCAAGTGACAGGCAACACAACCAACATGCAGATGCATATCCTACGGCACTATCCAGAAATCAATTTAGCTGCAGCACAGAAAACAACCCAGCAGCAGCCTACACTACCTAGTTTCTTCCAAGCAAAATTTCCAGCAAATTCAGATCGAGCACAGAAAATTACAAATGCAATTGCAATTTTTATGGCACTGGATATGCAACCATTTTCGGTTGTCGATAACGAGGGGTTCAAGTATTTACTCAGTGTGCTCGAGCCCCGTTATCTATTACCAAGCATATACAATGCTTTGCTCACACTGTTAATGTGGCTGCGCAGAGAGGGATGGGCGTTCTCCAAATGTCCCGACTCCTCGGCAGAGTGAGGAAAGTTGTCACGTTTTTTCACCGCAGCACAACAGCTGCAGCTGTGTTGAAGGAGAAACAGGTGATGCTACAGCTGCCCTTGCACAAGCTGGTCCAGGATGTGGCTACTAGGTGGAACTCTGGCCACGACATGCTCGAGCGCTACCTTGAGCAGCAGGCTGCTGTTTTCTCGGCATTAACAGACAAGAGTGTCAAGAAGAACATTAAAGACATCGTCACTCTGTCTGATGATGATGTGAAACCTTCCAACTATTTCAATGATCTTGCCATTGAAACACAGAATCCTGGCCTCCATGAAGCACAGTGGCTCTGACTCAACAGTAGTGAAAGACATCAAAGCTGCTATTGCACATGACTTCGAGGACAGATACCCTGATACGGATAGGGCACTAATTCAGTTTCTTCATATGAGCACTGCACTTGACCCCCGTTTCAAATCTCTACCTTTCCTTGATGAGACCACCCATGACACAATCTTCAGGAGTCTGACTGAGAGAATTCTGGACAATTGTTCACAGACTGTTCAGGTATTTGATTGTTTTAATATTATTATAATTAAGTAAATTTAATTTGAATATTAAATTATAAAATATAATTAAAAAATATAAAAACTTTATTAAATAAAGTGCTGCGTAAATCAGTTAGGCCTATTTATTTAAAATCAGTATTTAAATATAGTCAGATAATAATCATGCTTAACTTTATTAAATTAGCTTCATTCATCCTGGATTTCATATCCTTCATTGTATCTAACATTATTCTGCAAGTATGTTATGGATTTGGTCTTACAGGCCCAAACTTCAAGGGATGAGACAGAGGAGCAATCAGAGATAGCCTCCAGCAGCAGTGACTGTCCTCCTCCAGCCAAAAGAGCACCAATGGCTGAACTGTTTGGAGACATCTTTCCAATTGAACAGGCATCATCATCATCCAAGTCTTTGTCTGAAGTGGTGGATAAGGAGGTGCAGCATTACAGAGCAGTGCAGAGCCTCTCAGTGGACTTAAATCCACTTGTGTGGTGGAAGGACAAACAGAACCAGTTCCTCCATTTAGCCAAATTGGCTAAAAGTTATCTTGGAATCCCAGCCACATCTGTCTGTTTCTGAAGAAGAATTTTCAACTCCCTTAAATCAAACGAGTTTGGTTTTCTTAAGAGAAATAAGTTGTTTATTTGTTTAATGTTTACTTGATTTGTGGTTTGCAGCACAGGAAGTAAGCCTCAGTTACCTCAGTGTGAAACAGTAGCCATTTAATTTACTTTGTAAATGTAAGAGAACTTGATTGAAGAAGAATTTTCAACATGCTCGAATCATCTTCACAATGGAGTTTAGTTCTGTTTGTTTTTCAACAGTATTTTGTTACAAAGAAAACAGAACAGAACAACACAGCTTGTACTTTGGCTATTTATTTATTTTATATATGGCTATTTATATTGTTAATAATTTGCATAGTTAATCTTGTTCTTTGGTGTTCAGTTTATAAAGATTTTTCAAATGTTATTTAATAAAAAATATTGTTTTAAAAATCGTTTTTTTCTCCCCACCGCCCACGAAAAAAAAAATCGGATACGAACCAAATCGTGGGTCAAAAATCGTGATACGAACCGAATCGTGGGTTTGGTGTATCGTTACAGCCCTAATAATTTGCAAAAATAGTAGACCCACGTCGGGACTGTCCAATAGCATGGAATAGCATGTGAAAAAATATTAAATTGACAAAATTTGGACTTACATACAAAAGGGTCAGCTTTATGTGTAGGCAAAATGCATATCAGACATTTAAAATGACAGTTCTTTAAATTTACGTAAAGAATATATTTTTATGATGAAGCACTGCAATGTCATGTCAGTGTAAGTGCAATGATATCAAAAACAAATAAATTTGTTGTTGTCAGAATTTTGTGTTGTTGATGCCAGACAATCCAAGGAACAAAGTGTTTTCTGTAAAGGGGGTGGAGAAGAGCAGCTCATTGGCATTTAAAAAGAAAACAGCATGTTCTTGTTTCCATTCCTGAAACTTCATTATATTACATCTTGTAAAAAGTGCATAATAGACTTCATTTTGGACCCTGGGCACACACACACACACACACATACCGCTCTTTTGGCTTCACAGGAACCCACACAAGCTTCTGTGATTTCTTTATAGTACAGCTGTTGCTCTACAGAGAGCTCATGTGTGCTACGTGGCTTCATCCGCATCTTCTCTTTTCCTGAAACAACATGAGAGAGAAGAATGACAACACTGCAAAAAATGCTTTATAAGACAAAATAATCTGCCAATGGGGTAAGCAAAATAATCTTATTTCAAACAGAAAACAGGATTATTTTGATTACCCCATTAGCAGATTATTTTGCTTGTTTCAAGTAAAAACAGACTTAATTTTAGCTTGTTTTTCTGAAAATAAGACAATTTTTTCTTGTCTACAAAATCCTTCTTGATTTAAGAATTTTGAGATATTTTAGCTGAAAACAAGACAAAAAATTTTATGCAGTGTAAGGTAGGAAAATCAGTGAAATAATAATAATAATAATAATAAAAAAAAAACTTAAGGTGTGTTCAGTTGGTTTATTTGGTCTGGACCAAAAAGGAAAATTATACATTTTGTCCATGTCTGCTTAGTGTTCACATTGGCTTTTTTGACAGCGAACCTAAAGATAGGGCTGGGCGATTTGGCCTAAAATCAAAATCTCGATTAATTGAACATTTTAACTCGATTACGATTAATGAACGAT
>JAUCMR010000107.1:21654180-21665981 GCA_032357425.1 Enteromius argenteus
TGAAAACTGTGGGTATTTGCTCTGCACTTAAACTTTTTGTGTAGGCTAGTCCTTATTGCATTTTCCTATTGATTTTTTTCCCCCTTCTTTTTCTGTCTTTAAAGAATATTTTGTTTTCTTGTTACTGTCTGTTCAAATGTCAGTTTTGGGGATAAATAACCCGAGCAGGTTTACTCTTATGGACCTGTTGCTATGACAGCAAGTCCCGGATGAGCGTCGAAGAACCGAACGATCCAAGATGACGCGAAATTGCCAACAATCAAATCCAGCTAACTTAGTTAGCGAGGTATGAAGAACGGACCCCTGATTACTTTTCGTCTCTTTAAGAAGTAAACAAAAACAACCCAAAGTATTTAATACAGTGAAAAAAACTGGATGACAAGTAATTTCTTAATTCTAAATTATGAAAGAAAAGGGGTGTTAAAGGTGCTTTGCTACAATCTGTATTGTTAAAAGCGCTATATAAATAAAAGTGACTGACTGATTGAAGTGATACTAATCAATTATCAAAAATTCTGATCACAAATTAGCCTTCCGAATACAAGGTGACATTTGACTCCTTAAACTTTACTTACAGGGGTATGCAATGGCATAATTTTCATGTATGTCATATTCAAAAACGCTTTTCAAATTTAAAACAATATAATAAGAAATAGAGTAAGACAAATAAGTTGCCAATAAAATGAAATAAATAAAAAAATAATTTGTACTACAGAGGTTTTCAGATGTTTAAATGAGGCTCAGATGTCGCATAAGTGCAATCCAAATTTATAAATTCATGTGGAGATTTATGTTTTAAATATACAATTTTGAATACAGAAATATTAAAATATTTAAATAACTGAAATTATATGCTAAAAATGAAACTGAAACTACCAGCGGGTGGGTAATTCATTAAATGGATTCGTTCAAACAGCTGATTGATTCAGGAATGAAGCAAATGACGGTTTTAAGAATGGGTAATCATGAATCACTAGACTAGTTCAAAAACACACTTTCATTCATGAATGAAACACTGCTGTGTTTGCATTCAGAGGTGCAGCTAAGCTATTTGAAACTATTTTCGCTGATGATATAGAGCAAAATCATGCAGAACTTGTTTAGTGATATGTTGTATTAAATCAATATCACATTTGCAAACTCCCTTAATAATTATTAAAAGGTGTCACTCTCCTTATCTGTGGGCACACAGAAAATGAGCATGCGAGTGAATTCTCAAGACCCAGAAGCACGTGCAAATGGGATACATTACTTTGGAAACTGCAGGAACAGTAGAATTATTATTAATAACTGCAATCCCACTCAAGTTCTGCTGCTCTCTGCTAATAACCCGACTGTGAAGCATCACTATATTATCAGCAAGAAGCTGCAGCCATGTGCTGCATGAATAACAACGCGCTACATGTTTCTTTACCCATCATTTTTTTCTGCGGCTGCAATTAAAAAAAATCCGTTGTAGCAAAGGAGAAGTTTAATCCATGAATACTCAAATTAGAAATGAAATCGCATACCCGATGCCACTGCCAGACAAAACACCAGCAACAACTGTTCTTAAACGCGATAAAACAAGCGGACTGAACAGAAATGCAAAAATGCTCGGGTTTGAGTATTATTGCATCTCACGACTATGTCGTTTATGGAATAATGTCTGTGTGCATGTGCGTAAAACAACAAACTGATGATTTATATAATTGTATATGCATTGTTGTGATTAATTATAGCTGGAACAATAACGTAGCTGTAAAAATTATTGCCTGCTGAAACCGAAATGTATAATACATCATCATGATTAGACAGACACGGTGAGTTTGTCTTTACTATACCGTTAGATTTGATTAACCTCATACTAACAATTCTTTCAGATCATCCATCCTTGGAGTGAGTGTGTAACATTTCAGGCTGCCGATCTGGTTTCATCTGTTAAAAGTAACCTTGTTTCCGTGTTGTTGTTGCTCAGCAATGTCATGGACAATGGGCGGTGCTCAGGTGATGACTGAAGGCGGTGACTGAGTATATTGGACATCACACTTTTCTAGAAGTCACAGCAGCTTGTGAAAAATCACAGCTAATTTACGCAGGCTGTGTGCAGTTTACTGTAGATTGACCATTTTTAAACTTATATGGTAGTTACATTACAAACGCCAGGAAATTTCAGATTTGACAATATGGGACCTTTAATTATCAGATCAAAAACTTCCACACGTAATGATCTTAAACACTGTATAATACTTGATGGCTGCTGTGTAAATTCTTTGCCATCAGTTAGAAACCTAGACGTGCTATTTGATAGCAATCTTTCCTTTGAAAAACTACCATTTGTAAAACCACATTTGTTCAATTTAAAAATATATCTAAATTACGACATATTCGCCGAATCCAGAAAGTATAATTCATGTGTTCATGACCTCTAGGTTAGATTATTGCAGTGCTTTATTTGATGGTTGCTCTGCAGGATCAATAAACTCCAGCTGGTTCAAAATGCAGCTACTAGAGTTCTTAGCAGAACCAGGAATTATGACCATCTTAGCCCAGTTCTGTCAACACTGCACTGGCTTCCTATTAAAACATTGTATACAATTTTTAACATCTTGCTAATTACTAATAAAGCCCTCCTTACTACTTGAGTGAGCTCTTATTGCATTAAAGTCCTTCACGTCCGCATTGATTTCAAAACTCTGGCAATTTGATAATACCTAGAACATGAAAATTAACTGCAGTGGCAGATCCTATTCTTATTTAGTGCCCACACTGTGGAACTCTCTAACACTGTTCGGGAGTCAGACATACTCTGGAAGTTTAAATCTAGATTAAAGACCAATCTCTTTAACCCGTTATCGGGCGAAGAACTATATTTGGTAACTTTGATCATTCATTATAGCTGTCTCGTCCCTTTCTGTGAGCTTGTGTAAGCACATGGATTTCTTCCAGCCAATCAGCAGAAATACGTCACAGATGGCAACACCATGGCATTTGACCAATCAGGAGTTGCCGGGGGCGTTTCAAACGTCAGCGTACCGGAGTTTGCAAAGTATGCGTTTACGCTCATACCTACTCTCACAAATATGAAAATAGCATCGAAACAAACAATGCTAGGTTAATGAAACTCATGCATTATATGGTTGAATAGTTGTGTTAAATGTTGAGATAGATGTTTGTTTGCATAACATTTCTAGAAATTAGTGAATGCTGTGACATGAAAAATGGTCTGATCATATTTGATCATACGCCCTATTCAAGTAGGACTAGTGCAAATGCCTGTATGTCTATTTTTAGACATACGCCCGATGCAGGATTTTTTTTTTAATGTTTATACAAATAATGCATTATAATGTAGGACAATAGTAAGTAATGTTGACACAGGTTTGTATAACATTATGCAGTGATCCAGTGGCAAATTTAGGAGATTTATTGAAATGATCAAGCCATAAATAGTGAAAAATAATAATAGATTTTATTCATTTCATTACTTCAAACTTTATATTATTGTGGCATACATTGGTGTTTATTTTTACTGTGAGCCTTATTAATGCTAAGATAAGTGGTACCACCTAGACTAGTGTGCTATTTTCACTTGTTATTATATATTTACATATTTGTCAGTATTCTTTGTTTTCAGTAGATCTAAACTGTACATTTTTGTATATATCCAGCTTTTGGAAAACAAGTGACTTTGGCACATTAAAAATAAAAAAAAAATAAAATGAGAAATGTTCCTAAATAAATATTTCATTAAGTTTATGTACATTTTATGTATTTTTTTATACTTTATATATGTGTTTTTAACATTTTAAATATATGCACTTTTTGGGAAAACAGATGACTGGTGAGGAACCATATATGGTAATTTCACTGACCTAGATTTACAATATAACATTTTGATTATTTTTTTTAAAGTCACAAAAGCTTAAAAGTCTTTTAATGGCCTCCAATAACAATTCAGGGATGAAATTATGAATTTCCAATTATTTCAGTGAGTGCCCTATAAAGGGTTAACCTGGCTTACACATAATACACGGTCATATTTCTATCATTTAAATATGATAAAAATTTCATTCTTGATGTTTAACAGAGTAAAAGGAATTTTAACATTTAACACATTTTAAGACTTTATTTCTTAAGAGACACACACACACATACATATATATATTTTATATTATATAGAGTGCTCTACAACTTAGACACAATATTTTCAATGTTGACTGCTCGATTTGGTTTGCCTATAAAAACTAGTTCCCAACAAAGATCACAGCAGAACAGTCTCAGAGCAACACAATGAATTAATCATTTGAGTCATTGATTCATTGATCCATTCATACCGACAGGCACTTGCTTCATTCTTGAATGAATTAGATATCTGATCAAATTGTTTGAACGAACAACTCAGTGACTTACTCATTTAGAAAGTCACTCGCTGCCACCTACTGGGGGCTTACTTTCGTGTTTAAAAATGTTTTTTTAACATTTTTATATTTGCTTTTTAAAAAATGTTTTTTTAAACACATAGCATTATTTATGCAGCTGCATTTTGGAAAATGCATTCATTTTACACTTCAATATTATTAAACTGTCTTTGTAAATGTAAATAAATACCATTGACTGCTGCTTCATTTCTTTTGCAGTGGAAAGATTAATCTTTGTTGAGGTTTTCATTTGATTCACAGTATCTTATTATATTACCTGTTAATATTACTACTATTAATAAAATGTAAACATTTGTTATGAAACAAAGGTTAATGACACATTTATTAAGGTTAGGAAAAAACCTTTATATATGGGCAATAAATATGTTTGTTTTTTTTGGCTAGTAGAATTAATGAATGGCCGGTAACAAAAAAATAAATAAAAATAAAAATTAGCCAAATTGGCTGGTGAGTAAAAAAGTTAATTTCAAACCATGTAGAAGACCCCTGGTATAGTAGCATGTACAGGCTGGTCAAGGCAGCAGGTTTAGTTGGCATTTCCCCGGGTGATGGGGGAGTATACCCTCTTCTCCACCACTACACCATTGATTATAGAGTTTTAAAAAAGGTTTAAAGGGGTTTTAAAACTTATAACACTCCAAAGAGAAAGTACATTCGTTCGAACAGCTGATTCATTTATGAGTGAATCATATGGCTGTCTTTATGAGTAGGTAATCATGAATCACTCATTAGATTCGTTTAAACACACTTTTTTTTCATGAATGAAACATCGCTGTGTTTCCTTTTAGAGATGCGCAGTGGCTGAGTTGTTACTTTATTTGGAACCATTTTTGTTCATGAAATGCAGCAAAATCAGGCAGACAATGCAAGTCACTTAATAGGCTATTAACTTTGTGTAAATATTAAACTGTTATTAAACTGAACTGTCTATTAGATCAATATCACATTCGCAAACTAGCTCAATAATTTTTAAAAGCTCTCCTTAGTTCATTGCTGTGTATGCAGAGATCGCGTAAGTGAATTCTCTTTCCCTTTAAATAAGCAAGAATCAAACATGAAAATGATACATTCCTTCATCTGTCATAGCGTTATTAGCGCAAAACCTGCAGGAATGAGTAGAATTATCATTAATAGCCGCGATCCTGCGCTGAAATTCAAATTATGCTCTGAGTGCTCTGCTAAAAACCTGACAGTGAATGATGTGAGTTGCGTCACTATGTTGTCAGTGAGAATCTGCAGCCGTGGCGGATGATCTTTGCTGTGGGGGCCCACCACGTTAGAATGAATGTAGCGGAAACACTGAGATCATTTATTATATCATTTTGAAAATGCCTATTTTGAGTGGAAGCTGAAACACTCTGATGTGTTTACAGAACAGGCCCCAATCTTCCTCTAGGATTTGAATATGGGTATCTTCGTTAAATATCAACTTACACATTGCTTAACACCCACAACATATACATAAATGTGTTATTTTTTGCTGTTTTTGCTCTGTTTTTCTACAGTTTTTGTACTTAACCTGTTCTGTGTGGTGTGTAGTTTTTGTTAGTCTATACATATATCTTGTGCATTCTATTATATTAATATATTAATAAAAAAGTATATTATATATTTATATTAATAAAAAGAAAAGAAAAATAAATTTCGGTGCCTGTTTCTTTAAATGCAAATAAGCAAATGGACACCCTTTTCTAGAATAGAGCTGAGCCATTACATCTCCTACCTGCTAAAAACATCTGTTTTGATTCTGATTATCATGCTTATTTCACTGAAATCATGCATTTTAAATCATGTTAGTTTAAATATCTGATGTATGGGTTTCTGAGTGAATACATTCAAAGCACACGGCCAGAAAACGTTTGTCACAGCATGTAAGAATTAAGTTCTCATTCACACACAAGTTTACGTTAAAAACACACGAGTTACATAAAAAGTCTGTTATGTCTGTGAATGTAAACAGCTGGGAAATAAATCACATGTTTATTTTAGATCAGTGTGTCATCAGCAATGTACAGTTTTGTTCTCTTGTCTCCTCTAAATAGTGTTCTGTGCTTGTCTATGCACCCAAAGAGGCTCGTGTGCCTTTTTTGTGTGCTTGCGTCTCGTGATTACAATTATGTCAGTAGCAGTAGAGGTGACGTGGCTAGTCTATAACCCCATGCACTTTAAAATCATACTAACCGTGCTACACCATGTAACGTAGTGGGAAAATGAAGTGAGCAGAGCCATGCCGAGTCATACCATGCAGTGGAAAACCACCATAAATAACAAATAATCTGTCCTAACATGAGAAATGATTATTAATTACCTTTGAGTGAAACATCAAGAGGGACTCTAGGGAGGGGTGTGTTGATGATATCACTAAGATCCACTTCCTTTTCTTCATAGAAGTGCAATTCTCTGCCACCTCCACTTGCAAAGCGAAACGGGATGAACTCTTGAGACTGAAATCCATACAGAGGCTAAAAGAGGCAAGTACAATTAATAAAAAAACATATATATATATATACAAAGGCAAAAGGATTGGTGAAAGATTATGAATGTTGTGGTTCAGATAGGGAGGAAACCAACAGTTCTCTATTTGTTTAGTTTTCTCACCTCCACGTTTTTTAGTTTAAGAGCATGGTCAATGTCGCCAGTAGTAAGTTTGCGTCTTTTACCATGGTGCATAAACTTCAGTGCATCCTGTGGGAGATATTGTGATAAACAACACCTTCAGTTTTTATGTGTCATCTCCCAAATTGAAAAGAATTCACATTAATTTAATCAGTTATTACATTATCAACTGGTTATAATCACCAGCTATCATAAGATTTGACCTAATAACAATCATTGTCCACATTAGATTTCAGCTTGTACCTGTTTTAAACACCCTTATTTAATATACATCACAACGCTTCCCAAAGGATTTTGTGGTACTATGTTAAGTCTTTTGGACAGAAAAAAAAAAAAAAAACTTTTGTGAAATGGTTTAATCATCTGTCCAAAATAATATGTGAATATGAAAATAATGTGTAACAGACAGACTGCACTCCCAAATGCATATCAAACTCACAGCAGAGATGGAAATCGCTGCATTTACTATGAAATGAGATGAGGTTCTACTATGAGGTAACACAGTTCCTCATTTGACCCTGAAACACAGCGCATCAGACTATGCACTACCATTCAATTAAATAGCAGCCTTTTGTGGTTTGATGAATGCTCTGAGCCACAATTGCAATTTCAAATATAGCTCAAGTGACAGATGTTGAACACATATTAGAACTATTTTAAGTTATTATGAGAAGTGTACAAATATTTTGCTTTCATAGTATAATTGTGGTGCAACAGATTAGTCTAGCAAAACTAATGGGAAACACTTCATATCATGTGTTTTTTATTATAATATATTATCCTGATAACTTAACTAGACCAATAAGGAAAATATGATAAACATGTAATATATAAAAATGTACAAATTTGTTCATAAGCAAAATATAAATAATTTTATAATTGCAATTGTAAATACCTGCGCAATCTCTTTGATCCTGTAGCTAACCTCTTCACTGAGGGCCAGACAACTGTCTTCCTGCAGTGAGCCCACACCCACTGACTCTGCCATCGCCTTCATGGATTCGGTGGGCAAGATCACCGAACACAGCTTCTGTCTGCGCTCCTCTGCCATGTCTCACTCTGCAGCAGGAATACAACTACATTTCAGTCAGATATATTCACATTTCAAGTAACTGTCATAAACAAATGTTCACTAACAAGAAAACTACAGAATGTTAAGAATAATCTGCTGACTCTGAGATCTAATTCAATTTCAAAAGTGGCTTCTCATAGTCTTAGTAAAAATATAAAATCAGTAATATTTTGCATTAATTTTGTATTTTAGTACAGGTCAGAATAAGTATATTGTTTCATTTTGACATAAATATATCTGTTCCTCTGAATGACTATGGTCTGTTACTCTGTTTTTTTGCCAAAACGTGAGATAATATTAACATTGCTCCCATAACTGAAATGTCTTTGTTATTAGACAACTGCAATCCAAAATACCCTGCTCTCTTCCTTGCTAAAAGCACATTCATGCCAAGTACAAAAATGATAATGATATAGTTTTAAAAATAAAAACTTTTTATTTTTTAAATATAAAAGAATAGATTCCATGGCACTAAACTAAAGATAACTAATAAGAGAAACAATATTGTTGGAATCTCTTTTATATTGTTAGATATTGTTGGATTTTTTAATTAATTAGTTTGTTTATTTATTTTATATATTTATTTTTTTACAGCTGGTGAATGATAAAAGCATTGACAGATAATCAGAATCCATTCCAATTTGAAGATCTTGAGCATTTAAAGTGGTAGATGATAAACACATAGTTTAGAACAAACAGTGCTAAATCGTTCAGTGGTGTAGAGACTGCCGTAGTTACTGTTACAGTTATCTTTATAGTTGTTGTTCTTGGTGTGAATGACCTTTAAGAGTCACTTATTTATTAGCTTTTTACAGTGTCTAGCAACTTCCTCTGTTCATGGACATCTAAAACGATTCAATAACAATCACTACAACTATGCATTCAAATATTAAATAAGTTCGTAAAATTAAACATTTTCCCCCATATTGTGGAGTTTCATTTTTATCAAAACTTATTTAACATATGAAAGCAGACTCTTCACTTGCAATTAACGCGTTTTTTGTATAAAAATTTGATGTGGACACCAAAATAGTGACCTCTATTCTTTGACCCAGTTGTAATAACATTATAGCAGCATATTTTCTGTTCTATTCCATTCCTTTCTCTCAACTTAAAAGCTCTTATCCTAACACTTCTTATTTCTTATAGGCTATATCATTTCTTATACACACACATATACGGCCAGTGAAAACGCTGATAGGGCAAATATAAATATGATGTGCTGGTTCAACCTGGCGGGCAAAAATAAATTAATGAATATTTACTCAGTACTCCATTACAATATGACTACATTGCAATTCACAAAAATACAAAAAAAAATTACTTTAATTCTGTATTACAAAATTCAATTGGAATCAACTGGAAACTGGAATCAAAACAATTTGCAAGTTATATGGCTGACAACAAAACAAATATCCACAGCTGATAGTAGCTGATGATTATTACAAAACATTACAAATGCATTTTACAAAAAGTAAAACAAAAATCATTTTAGATTGTAACAGGAATTCAGGACACCATTCAACTCTTGTAATGGTCCATCAGATTTAATTTTGCTCCTGAAAACATGCCTTAATGTCTGAAAACGTTTACGTTTAATCGACGAATTTTCAAGCACATAAGTTGTTTTAACACATTTCACGAGGTATAGTATACTAATACTGATATACTACGCTGTCACAAAGTACATATTTAAGTGTCTTAAGACTTATTAAGCAGACAATTCATATATAACCAACAGGAAGATCATAGTTGTCCTGCAATAAAATGGCACAAAAAGCTGAACTGAACTGCATGTCGTTCTTACCTTTAAAAAGAGGATGCAGCAAAGTTACAACGAATAAATCGAAAATAAACCGAGCAAATCTCTTGTTTATGGCTACTAACTTTGTATTATAACAGTTAACTGTTTATTTATCCACTATAATATTTGTTGTTTTCAGTATTTATACTTGATCTGCCCTGTTCAGCTCCGAACCATTTTTCCGAAAATCCGCCATTTTGAATTTGATGGAAGGTCCTGAGAATGCGATGTTAAATCCGAATCTTAATCTCACATACACGTGTTTACAAAAAAACGCGTTTTATCATCACTTCTTTTCATAAACTTTATAACTACGCTGACAAACGATTTACTATCAATTGCCGCTAATAATTCACGCAAAAAATGAGAGGAAAAAACGCATATAGGTTTAGTTCTTATGCATCTTTCAAGACATCGATGCCGAGCTGTAGTGTAGACCGGTGTAGACTCCCGCTATCCAAGTATCAGCTAGTCATGCCTGCCCACAATAATCAAAAAGCCATCTTCCACAAGAGTAACATTGTCTTCATATTATGTTTATGATAAATAATCAATATTTAATTATTGAAATGTCAAAATTACAAGAATGTAAAAAGATGGTTCTAAAAGATTATTACAAATTTGTGAATTAACGTCGAAATCACAAACATTAATAGAACAAAAGTAACACATCAGCATAAAAATGTAAACATTCATGTATAGCGGGAAGAAAAACGATGTAAAACAACGAGTTGTGTATGAAAAGAAAATTTATAATGAAATAAATTTCCATTGTGACTTTTCTCCAGTTTTTTTTGTGTGTGTGTGTGTAGGTGGGAGGGGATTTTTCAATCTTTACTTTAATCATTGCCAGACTTTCAGCACTGCAGCACCTAATTAACCCGTAACTATGGAAGTGATTCAAAATGGGTTAATTGTTAATTTAAAGGAGCAGAAATGGGCCGAAGGTTTGCTGGGTAACTTGCAGATTTTTTTTTCTCTAATTAAATGAGAACGATGACAGAAAGTTCAGTCTTGCCTCTTCTAGTTTTGATTGTGGCAGTAGAGTTTAGTGATGTGAGAACAACTCCTCTGAACTCTGACCCACGTATACCCTATCCATTCGGTCGGTCACAGATGAGTAAACCCTTCCAAATAAAGCAGTTGTCGAGTCAAATGAAAGAGTCACCTGGCAGACCGATCACACGTGTCAAAACCGTAGCGGTGATTTGTCACGAGAACTACATGGAGATTGCGATTAAGGCTGACCTCTTTGACGTTGGTCTACCTGTGGATGCTTCAGAGCTGCGGCTTGGAGCCGACAGTCAATTCCTTCCTTCCTGTAAAGTGACCGCGTTCTCCACTAACGAGTACATCATAGCATCTGAGCTCACCGATTGTGGCACTCAACGCTGGGTATGGGCAATTCATTATCTTTGTAGATACATATTTTTTGTGTGCTTATAATCTCTGTTGAATGGAATTAGAAAAATCACACGTGGCCACGCCGTAATGACTTAAGATATTACACACGAGGACCGACCGTTAAAGTGTCACGAAACCCCCTCTTTCAGTATTGGTTGGTTCTCACCCATTTAAAAAAAAAAAAAAACTGGGAGGGGTGACAGAAGCTTGGAGTTAATGGAGTTAACACAAATAAATGCACAGCCATTTGCAATCCGCTTCGAAAACACATACACACATATATTATATATATAGCCTATAATATGAACATTATGTTGCAACTTGTTCAGCGGCGTTCATAAGCCGTTTGATGAGTTGAACAGTAAAAAAGGTTACACGAGAGAGAAACCAACACGCTCACGAGTCACGACCAAGCGGCAACCTCCCGCTCCCTCTAGTGAAACCAACACGGAAGTGATTAAAACTGCAATTCATCGAGTAGCCG
>JAUCMR010000107.1:21843227-21854626 GCA_032357425.1 Enteromius argenteus
GCTACCTCCCGTCCGCTCCATTCGCCTGAGCAAACTTTTCTCAGAAGACCTATCATTTTATCGAGTCACGCGACCACAGTATTATCGAAAAAATTTGATATTGCGGTACGACGGTATTTACAATACCGTTACATCCCTAGTTATCACACAGCATTTACACACATTACATAAACGAGAACGGAAGAAAACTGAGGGACACAGAGCAACTTATAAAGGGGAAGGTACACCTGAACAGAATAACTAATTAAACATAGCTAAATCACACGGGGGGGAAACACAGAGCACATGGGGAATAACAACAAACAAACGTGGGCGGGGCAGGAACTGCGGAGAATGAGACAAGGAGCATTGAAGGCCAGGTCCATAATGCTCCCCTGTAATGCAGGCCCTGGAGGTGTGGCCACTAGGAGACGCCTATGCGGCGTGGGCACTGGAAGGATCATAGGGCTCTCAGGAATCGGGAACAGCACTCCTGGCCGTGACTCGGGAACAGGACGTGGGAACGGCTCTCCTGGCCGTGATTGCGGAACGCAATCCGCGGGGAACTGGAACGGCTCTCCTGGCCGTGACTCTGGAACGGAACTCGGAAACGGCGGAACGGAATCCACGGGGGACTGAAACGGCTCTCCTGGCTATGACTCGGGAATGGGATTGGGGGACGGCTCTCCTGGTAGCAACTGCGAAACGGAATCCGCGAGGATAAGTACATAGTAGTTAAAGCCATCTTTTATAAAGTGTTTTTTTCCAGTTCATTTAGGGTAGGTCTAAAAACTCCCATCTCATTTTCTCATAGCTGGTTTCAGCTGTCGCACAGCAGTCCAAAGTTATGTTCCCTGATGAAAGTAAATTTTGCATTTCCTTTGGAAATCATTGTCCCAGAGTCTGGAAAAAGAGAAGAGACACAGAATCCATGTTGCTTGAGGTCCAGTGTAAAGTTTCCAAGGTCAGTGATGGTTTGGGGTGCTGTGTCATCTACTGGTGTTGTGACCATGGTATCCCTGTTCTTAATTGGCCAGAAAACTCGTCTGACCTTAACCCCGTAGAAAATCTATGGGGTATTGTGAAGAGGAAGATGCGATATGCCAGACCCAAGAATGCAGAAGAGCTCAAGGCCACTATCAGAGCAACCAGGGCTCTCATTACACCTGAGCAGTGCCACAGGCTGATCAAATCCATGCCATGCCGCATTGCTGCAGCAATTCAGGCAAAAGGAGCCCTAACTAAGTATTGAGTGCTGTACATGCTTATACTTTTCATGTTCATACTTTTCAGTTGGCCAAGACTTCTAAAAATCCTTTCTTTGTATTGGTCTTAAGTAATATTAAAATTTTCTGAGATACTGAATTTGGGGTTCCCCTTCAGTCGAGTCACTCCGACGTAACATATGGGAACTCGCATGAGAGACCAATCACCTCTGAGCCTTCTTAAAAAGGCCAATAAACATTGGCATGCACTGATTTCATCCAGCTGCCGCTGTTCACAGCGCGAGTGTAAATGGAGCAGCGGAACAGTGCACATTAGCTTTTCGCTTCGAAGCACTCGCCTGCCTGACTCCTGAAAAAAAAAGAAAGTTCCTGTGAGTTCGCTCTCTCTCCCCCGACAGATGGAAAGATCCTGGGCACCTGTCGGCGGATCCCGTGGGCTGGCAGTCTTTTTAAAGACTCATTTGATTCTAGATTTTTGCAAACAGTGAAGACCATCCTTGAGTGCACCGTTGTGCCGCAAGGTCCTCGCTGGTCAATCTGGAAGCTAAAAGAGCAATTTCTGTGATCGGTGGGCATTCTCTCGAGATGTCTATCCAACCGTGCGCTTCTGGGTGCGGAAGTTTCCTCAGTGGCTGAGACCACGCTGAGGCAGCATTTGTGGATGGTTCATGCGTTTACTCTGAGCGCATGACCATGGCTACGTTGAGGTCCCTTTTGGTGCACCCCAGGAGGCTGAGATGTCTTCTGCAGCATCAGAGGGAGAATCGGCTGGTGAGATGGACACCGGGCCGGAGAGGCGCCCCTCTGCGGTCACTGCCCCGTCCGAAGTGGATGTCGAACTATCTGCTATGCTCCTCCGAGCTGCCAAGGGGATCGGATTGGAGGTCCCGAAGGTGTGATCCCTCAAGGCTGGATGTTTGGTGTCTGGGGGCGAGGATCGCGGCACCAGGTCGTGACGGGCCACCTACTCGGCACGCCTGCATCATGGCTCCTTGCCCCTCACCACCCTCGATTGCGGGGCAGCTGGCCCCGGTCCGAGGGGCCGGCCAAGAACACCCGCGGACCTGTGAAACGTCCCTGACGTGGGCAACCTACTGCGAGGGCAACCTACTGCACAGACCCCTACTGCTGTTTGCCTTTGAGGGCCGAGCGTATCAGTACAAGGTGCTTCCATTTGGCCTGTCCCTCTCTCCCCACATCTTTACGAAGGTCTCGGAGGGAGCCCTATCTCCCTTATTGTGGATGGGCATCTGCATCCTCAACTATCTCGACGACTGGCTGATCATAGCTCACTCGTAGGATTTGCACAGACCCCTACTGCGGTTTGCCTTTGAGGGCCGAGCGTATCAGTACAAGGTGCTCCCATTTGGCCTGTCCCTCTCTCCCTCTTTACAAAGGTCTCGGAGGGTGCCCTATCTCCCTTATGGCGGATGGGTGTCCGCATCCTCAACTATCTTGACGACTGGCTGATCATAGCTCACTTGAAGGATTTGATGTCCGAGCACAGGGACCTGGTGCTTCGGCACCTCAGCCATCTGGGCCTTCAGGTCAACCGGGAAAAGAGCAAACTCTCCCCGGTGCAGAGGATCTCTTTTCTCGGCATGGAGCTGGACTCAGTCGAAATGACTACCCGCCTCACCAACGAGCGCGCGCAGGCAGTGCTGGGTTGCCTGAGGTCATTCAGGCACAAAACAGCGGCCCCTCTCAAAACTTTTCAGAGGTTCCTGAGGCATATGACAGCCACAACCGGCATGACGCCGCTGGGCTTGCTTCATATGAGACCGCTTCAGTGCTGGTTACACGATCGGGTCCCGAGATGGGCATGGCACCCACGGCACACTCCGGATTGGCGTTTCCCCACAGTGTCGCCGCCTATTCAGCCTGTGGTCAGACCCTGCCTTCCTATGGGCCGGAGTTCCCCTAGGACAGGTGTCCAGGCATGTGGTGATCCACACAGATGCCTCCTCCACAGGCTGGGGTGCTGTATGCAACGGGCAAGCAGTTTCGGGTCCCTGGACAGGCGCCCGACTGCATTGGCACATCAACTGCTTAGAGTTGCTGGCAGTGCTTCTCGCGCTGAGTCACTTCCTACCGATGCTGCGCCACAAGCACGTCCTTATCCGCATGGACAGCACTGCGACCGTAGCGTACATCAACTGCCAGGGTAGTCTACACTCCTGTCGTATGTCGCAACTCGCCCGCCATCTGCTCCTGTGGAGTCAGACGCTGCTGAAATTGCTGCGCGCCATCCACATTCCGGGAGAGCTCAACCGTGCAGCTGACCCGCTCTCACGGCAGCCCACCTACCCCGGAGAATGGCGACTCCACCCCCAGGTAGTCCAGCTTTTGGAGATTTGGAGCCGCTTCGGCGAGGTCGAGATAGACCTCTTCGCCTCCCCCGAATCCTCCCATTGCCGGCTTTATTACTTATTACTTTATTACTTATTAATAAAAATGTATTTTTATTATTTTTTATATTTTGCAGTGTATTTTTCTGTAATTGTGATTACAGGTGAAAACTGCATCTTTTCTGCTCCCTCATATACTGCAATGACAACTTTGAAAGCAAAGATCTCAGAAAATTTGTAGACTCCTGCAAACAACTGAAAGGAAAAATGTACACTATGCCTATTAGCAATAAATATAGAACATGATTTTGTGTGTGTTTACTGTTATTTGTATAAGCATTTTTGTAAAAGTTGTTGCAAATTAGTTTTTTTTTTCTGCATTCTGTTCTTGGTAAAGAACTGTCAACATTTTGTTAAATAATAAAAATATTTAAGTTCTTTAAGGTCTTTGGACCTTGCATTTAACTATGTAATAAATTTCATTGCTATTAACTTTGAAACATATCTATTTTAATTAAAACTGTTTAATGTTACACTTACCAGTAACTACAAGAGGGTAACAAGGGATCACTTTACAACATCGACTGTAGGGTTTTGTTATGTGCTGGGAACAGATAGAAACAGGTAATCTAGTTTTGAACTGAATTGCACCTCAATGGTATAATACTGCTGATGTGATTCACTGCTGAGATGACCATATGAAATGCACTTTCATCAGGTAAAATTTCTAAACCAAATTATAGCAAAAACTCATTAAATAATTTCCCCATACTTTAGTAATCCTGACTATGGTGGATGTTAACTTTAATATATTTACTAAATTATACTATAGTATACTACAGTTTACTACTTTCATCAATGTCATGTAAGATATTGTAATACAATAAGTACCCAATATTGTTAAGAAGCGGACTACACAAGAGAGGTAAGTGATAATTGAGTCTTTTATTTAGGCAGCAGATGAGTAACAGAGATCGCTGCTGAGAGCAATGATGAGTATCAAAGATATTGATAATTTCACAGAACAGTAACAATGGAGTAATGTCAATGACTTGTCTTTTGCAGGTATGAGAGATCGATGGAGGACAGACTGATGAAGGAGACACAACGACGGGGAACCACAACCACACACCACACATCCGAGACGAGGAGACACAGCGAGGGAATCCAAGGAGCCTGGGGAGAACACACAGATCGAGGAGAACACAAGGAATTCCACAAGGTAGGTGTAAAGGTAAGTTTAAGCTTTCAGCGAATAGGTCTTGCCAGTAATGAGTCCACTTGTCATAAATGAGCTCGGACACGGAGTGCTGTGTCCTGTGTGGTTTTACGTGGTAGTGATTGCTTGGTGATTGGATCCAGGTGGTGGTGTCAGGTGATTGGAATTAGAATTCTGGTGAGAGTGAGCATTGTGATTGGGTGATGGGAGAGCCTGGCGTGTCTGTGACATTACCCCCTCCTCCAGGGTCCCCTCCAGAGCCTCCTCCCGAGGCTGGGCCCCTCTGACGTCGCGGTGGCCTTCCTCTGCCTCGGGGTGCTGGTCGGTCTGGATGGTTAGAGTGAAATTCTTCCAGCAGAATGGGATCGAGAACATCCTCTCTCGGAACCCAGGATTGTTCCTCTGGACCATATCCTTCCCAATCCACAAAGTACTCTAATCGACCACCGCGACGTCGGGAGTTCAGGATTTCTCGAACCTGGTAAATGGAGCCTTCCTCGACGACCAGAGGAGGAAGGGGTTCTTCTTCACGACCAGGCTCTGTGGGAATAGGAACAGGGTTATGGTATGGCTTTAGTAGTGAAACATGAAATGTGGGATGAATTCTGTAGTGTGCTGGTACATAAAGGCGGAAAGTGACAGGGTTGATCTGCTCCTCGATGGTAAAGGGACTAACAAACCTGGGACTCAGCTTTTTGCAGGGCAGGCGCAGGTGTATGTCTCGGGTGGAGAGCCAGACTTTCTGACCTACTTGATAGGAGGGAGCTTCAGATCGGCGTCGGTCAGCCACAATCTTCTGCCTGTGCACTGCCCGCTGGAGATGATGGTGAGCCTCGTCCCAGACTCTCTCACTTTCCCGGAACCAGTAGTCAACAGATGGGACATCCGACAGTTCTCCATTCCAGGGAAAAACGGGGGCTGGAAACTGAGTATACACTGGAAAGGTAAGGGAGTTTTGGGCGTACTCGGCCCAGCCCAGGAACTGGTTCCAGGAATTTTGGTGGCCATGGCAGAAGGTACGGAGGAACCGCCCCACCTCTTGGCTCTTACGCTCCGTTTGTCCATTAGCTTGAGGGTGGTATCCTGAAATGAGGCTTACGGTCACACCTAGGAGTTTAAGAAAGGCTTTCCATACCCGAGAGATGAATTGGGGTCCTCGATCGGAGACAATATCTTCGGGTAAGCCAAATGAGTGAAATACATGGTCGAAGAGAAGACTTGCAGTCTCACAGGCAGTGGGTAACGTCCTTATCCATCCCAGGCCACCAAAACCGATCTTGTAGGAGTGAGAGAGTTTTGTTGGTCCCAGGATGTCCAGTGCCCAGTGAGGTATGGAGTTGGTGGATGAGTGTGGTCCTTTCTGCAGGGGGCACAAAGCAGAGATTCGGAGGGCAGTCCGGCGGAGATTCGGGGTCGGCCTCAGAGGCAGCTGGAGGGTCAACCCACTGAATGGGACACACGAAGAGGTTTTCGGGTATAACGGGTTCAGGGGTTTCCGGGTTCTCATCCTTTACATGCAGTCTAGAGAGGGCATCAGCTCTTACGTTCTTGGAGCCTGGGCGGTATGAAATGGTGAATCTGAATCGGTTGAAGAAGAGTACCCAACGAGCTTGGCGGGGATTCAACCTTTTTGCTTCCCATAAGTATTGCAGGTTTTTGTGATCAGTGAGAAGCTGAAAAGGGTGAATAGAACCCTCCAGCCAGTGCCTTCATTCTTACAATGCGAGTTTGATGGCCAACAACTCACGATTGCCGATGTCGTAATTTCTCTCCGCTGGACTGAACTTCTTTGAGAAGTAAGCACATGGATGGAGTTTCGACGGATTCCCCTGCTGCTGTGAAAGGATGGCTCCGACTCCAGTAGTGGACGCGTCGACCTCAACAATGAACGGGAGTTCGGGATTTGGATGAACGAGGAGTGGTGCAGTAGTAAAGGCAGTTTTCAAGGACTGAAAGGCTTGAGTGGCTTCAGGGGTCCAGGTTAGTGTCTTGGGTTTATTGAGGAGAAGGGAAGTGAGTGGGCTGGTGATAATACTTTAGTTGTTGATGAACCGTCTGTAAAAATTGGCAAAGCCAAGGAACCGTTGGAGATCTTTAATGGTGACAGGAGTGTGCCAATTAGTAACTGCATCCACCTTTCCTTCATCCATACGGACATATTTGTGACTGGTGTGATACCCCAGAAACTGAACGGATGTCTGATGAAACGAGCATGTTTCTGCCTTGAGGAATAGGTTATGGTCTCTGAGACGGCAGAGGACTTTGGCTACATGCTGTTGATGGTCTTGTAAGTTGTTGGAATAGATCAGAATATCGTCAATGTAGATGATAAGGAATTGGTGGAGGTAGTCCCTGAAGATTTCATGTATGAAGTTTTGGAAAATGGAAGGTGCGTTAACAAGTCCATATGGCATAACGAGATACTCGTAGTGGCCAGTAGGGGTGATGAATACTGTCTTCCACTCGTCTCACTTTCGAATTCTTACCAAGTTGTAGGCGCTTCTGAGATCCAGTTTGGTGAAGATCTTAGCATCTCTTAATCGTTCGATGGCGGCAGGTACGAGTGGAAGGGGGTATTTAAATTGCACAGTTGATTTATTTAGAGCACGGTAATCAATGCAAGGTCGGAGTCCACCATACTTTTTTGAAACGAAGAAGAAGCTGGAAGCAGCAGGGGAAGTAGAATGGCGGATGTAACCATTTTGAAGGGCCTCCTTGATGTACTCCTCCATGGCTTTACTCTCAGGGATGGATAGTGGATAGATCTTTCCGTGGGGCACTGGAGCATCCGGGAGCAGATCGATGGCACAGTCCCATGGGAGATGTGGTGGCAACTGGGCAGCTCTCTTGGGGCAAAAGATGTCTTGGACTGTTGTTCTATGGGGCTTTCTATTGATGTGGTACACACAGGAAGTGGAGCCGGGGGTTGAAGAGGAAGATCTGGGAAACATTCAGGCCAGCAGTCAGAGCCCCAACGGAGTATCTCGCCTGACCACCAAGAGAGGATGGGGTTATGCCTTGCCAACCTAACACAACATCGATGGTGGAGCCCTCCAGAACCAATAGATCGATCTCCTCCTTGTGACACTGACCAACTTGTAATTGCAGGGGGCCGGCCCGTCGTCGTACATTGCAGTGAGTAAGTGGTTGTCCCGTTTCAGACTGAACATGATAGATCATCTTTGAGGGCGTGGTCTTGAGCCTAAGTTGACGGACGAGGTGCCCAGGCAATGAAGTTGCCTGCCGAGTCGAAGAGAGCGGCAACTGTAACAGAAATACAGCAAGCAGTAAGTGTCGCAGCAGAGGTGAGTGGAGACATCTTCTTATTCATAGGGAGAATCGTACTCACCACAGGACGTGGAGGACGACGGGGGCATTCACGGATGTGATGCCTGGCTTGACCACAGTAGAGACAGAGATCCAGCGCCATCCTCCGTTGGTGTTCGTGAGGAGCTAAACGTCTCAGGTCAAGTTGCATGGGCTCTGAGGTTGGTTCTGGAGGGCTTGGATTGGCTGGCGGGCTGGGAGAGGAAGCTACAGTGCTCTGAGATGGGGTTGCATAGGACTGGACACGAGCAGAACAGCGGAGGGCCAGCTGAATGAATTTCTCCAAACCTATGGAGTCATCATGGGTGGCCAGCATAAGTCGAAGATTAGGCTCTAAACCTTGACAAAAAGTGGTTAGTAGTGACTGTTCATTCCATCTGCTGGCTGCGGCGAGAGTGCAAAATCTCAGTGAATAGTCGTGAATGGACATGTTATTTTGCTGGAAATGATAAAGTTCCTCACCCGCTGACGTTTCACAGTTCGTCTGGCTGAATACCTCCAGGAAGTGCTGGGTAAAAGTGGCATATGATTGCACTGCCAGGCCAGCTTGATTCCATAAAGTCTCTGCCCACTGCAACGCCGGTCCTGCTAAACATGAAATTACAAATCCAATTTTTGCATTGTCTGAAGGATACACTGAAGGATATGTTGTGAAAGCGATGGAACACTGTAGCAAAAAACCCCTGCACTCTCCCGCTGCGCTGGAGCAGGGCGCCGGTCGCACCATGGGACTAATGATGGCGGGAGGTGAAGAAGCAGCGGTGACTGTTTGGGTAGGTGAACTTGAAGCAGGTGTCGGCAGTGGTTGGGGTGGTGTAGCAAGTAGGGCTCATCGGAGATTATCCACCAGGTCTTGAAATGGATCCGACAAATTCATGCTGCCTGTCGGTTTAGGTCCAAGCTTCTGTTAAGAAGCGGACTAAACAAGGGAGGTAAGTGATAATTAAGTCTTTTATTTAGGCAGCAGATGAGTTACAGAGATCGCTGCTGAGAGCAATGGTGAGTATCACAGATATTGATAATTTCACAGAACGGTAACAATGGAGTAATGTCAATGACTTGTCTTTTGCAGGTATGAGAGATCGATGGACGACAGACTGATGAAGGAGACACAACGACGGGGAACCACAACCACATACCACACATCCGAGATGAGGAGACACAGCGAGGGAATCCAAGGAGCCCGGGGAGAACACGCAGATCGAGGAGAACACAAGGAATGCCACAAGGTAGGTATAAAGGTAAATTTAAGCTTTCAATGAATAGATCTTGCCAGTAATGAGTCCACTTGTCATAAACGAGCTCGGACACAGAGTGCTGTGTGCTGTGTGGTTTTTTGTGGTAGTGATTGCTTGGTGATTGGATCCAGGTGGTGCTGTCAGGTGATTGGAATTAAAATTCTGGTGAGAGTGAGCGTTGTGATTAGGTGATGGGAGAGCCTGGCTGTGTCTGTGACAAATATGTTGTGTAAAAAATAAATAATATATCACATCATATATTTTGTGTTATTACAATAAGGCAAATTGTTTTAATTCATAATATTGTTGGCAAACAAATGCTGTATACCACGTAATCTTAGAATAGTTATACCTTACTTATGAAATACTAACAGTATAAATACTTTTCATTTTCCAAGTCACTGGCCCCTTATCCCCCAAACTTTGCACATTGTTTCTGTTTACTTACAAGTACAGCTGTAAGTTATGCTCACATGGACAAATTATGTCTGTCATAAACGAGCTCGGACACAGAGTGCTGTGTGCTGTGTGGTTTTATGTGGTAGTGATTGCTTGGTGATTGGATCCAGGTGGTGGTGTCAGGTGATAGGAATTAGAATCCTGGTGAGAGTGAGCGTTGTGATTGGGTGATGGGAGAGCCTGGCTGTGTCTGTGACAAATATGTTGTGTAAAAAATAAATAATATATCACATCATATATTTTGTGTTATTACAGTAAGGCAAATTGTTGTAATTCATAATACTGTTGGCAAACAAATGCTGTATACCACGTAATCTTAGAATAGTTACACCTTACTTATGAAATACTAACAGTATAAATACTTTTAATTTTCCAAGTCACTAGCCCCTTATCCCCCAAACTTTGCACATTGTTTCTGTTTACTTACAAATACAGCTGTAAGTTATGCTCACGTGGACAAATTAAGTCTGTGTGTGCCTTTAGTTATGAAATACTTACAGCATAAATTCTGTTTATATAATTATTATAAAAAAAAAATATTTTATTTGATTAGTGGTATATTGCGGGCTGTAATCTAAAGTGTTACCCTTTATGTCTTTAAACTGTAAAATGATTGGTATAGTGTGTGAGTTTGGGTGGTGCATAAACAATGATTGTAGATAAACATACCCTTGTCCTATTTTCTCAAAACGTGTATATTTCTTCTTGGGATCACCGACACTAACAATGCTTCCTGTAAAAAAGGAAAGAGCCCTGTAAATATGTGTGTGTATGTATATATGTGTATATATATACTTACATATTCAGGGCTTGGAATTAACTTTTTTGCTCACTAGCTACTGTGGCTAGTGGTTTTCCAAATTTACTATCCACTCAGCATTTTCACCGGCCACAATTTTCTTGTTAGGAAATTACATTTTATATGACTTAATACTGCATAAAAATATTAGATTAGTTATTTGACCTATTTAAAGGGCATTTACCCCTTATTAATCCTCTTATTTCTCGTATTAAAATGCATGCATAATCTTTCATATCAAATTCTTACTTTTTTTTTTTCTTTTCTAATTTCACCTAATATAATAAGATAATATACTGCTGTTACCAATCAAATAAAACTAAATCGCCAGTAAGTGGCAGCATCTTCAATGACTCATCTTAATTAATGGGTTGTTGAATCCTTCAAATAATTCATTGAGATGGGTGATTCTTTCAAGACTGAAGCAAATGACTGTCCTTATGAATGGACCACTGAATTATTGAATAAAATCAAAAAAAGCAAATCATTCATTAACAAAACGCCGCTGCTCTGTATGCTGCATATGTGTGACTGTTCTGCTGTGATCTTTGTTTGGAACTATTTTCATTAAACAAATGGAGCAAAAAGAGTCAACAATATATCCTTTAAATAAATTCAAATTCAAATACTGAACTAAAATGTAGGCTATATTAACTACTCATTTTAACTCTTGTAAATCCTCCTGAGACCCCACCCATTGACTTGTGTCCTCTGTAGTGGACATTGTGTTTTAATTAATGTTCTTTGAATTCTTTGAGCTACTCTGTCAAGTCCTGCTGTACTATACAGAGGACATCCTGGGCT
>JAUCMR010000107.1:21872696-21887048 GCA_032357425.1 Enteromius argenteus
TCCAGTCTGTCTGGAATGACATGAAGTAACAGAACAAACTGAGACAGACTAAATCCAGAAGAACTGTGTCAACATCTCCAAGATGAAGAAAAAAACCTACCTGGAAAGCTACCTGAAAAACTATGGGCAAGTGTAGAATAGAATAGAAGCTGTTTTATCAAAAGCTGTAATACTAAATATTTATTTGATTTAGTTAACTGACAAATTAAATCTATTTATGGCATTATTTTTGAAAGCATCCTCATTTTACAGCACTTTTACACGAGTGTCTAAAACTTTGAACAGTACTGTAGCTTTGCAGGTAGGTTTTTTTAAGCATCTTGGAGACGTTGCCACAGTTCTTCTGGATCAGGCGAATCAGGCAACAGAAAAAACAAAGTTCTCCACTCTGGGAAAACCAACACTGGTTGGCCGAGCTTGCTCAAGGGTCTCAACTCATGGTTTTGAAGGTGGAGAGAGCGCTGGATATTCACTACCCCCACCCACAATCCCTGCCGGAACCCGCAACCTTTGGGTTACAAATCCAACTCCCTATCCATTAGGCCACGACTGCCCCCAAAGTTCTGGCATTAAACTCTAGATCAGTGCTACTCATTGTGCAGTGCACAAGCCTCATGCGGCTCACCAAGCTTTAATTTGTGGCTCGCATGGCTATAAATAATATGATGACATTATCGTGCAGTCAATACAGATATTTCATAAAAACGTCTAAAAAAGCAGCGCTATAACATAACCTATTAAAACACTCACATCATGTCCACCCTGGATGCAAGTGGTGCAATTCCAACAAAAGACAATAGAATTCAGAGATCTTGTGGACCACTGGATGTCGTGCAGCACAATGTGACACTATCCCCATCAGTAAAACGATGCCTCGTTCTATTTATGATGAGCTCTACTGACATTACGTTCAGATGATTTACAATTGTCACTTTGTTGAGTCAGTTATATTAACACTTGCTGTGTCCTACATCCATGACACTGACTCACTTGCAGAGTTGTTTTAATCTTAACAGCTCTAAACGCCGAATGTGCACTTGGATGTTTAGATACATGATGGGCTAGAATAAATATATAAAATAACTTCTAAAGGTCTTTCCAGCATTAAGGTAATCCTGCTTTTTTGAAATCATCTCGTCTCAGTTAAAAATTTGACTGGTAATTGATAAATAATGATAGCCCCTTTTGTATTGCAATGCCTTGCATATCAGTGATGACAGATTGATTAAAAAGACATGTTATTTATCACACGATGTAACTTTTGATACTTTACAGTAAAAGTGTCTCTTCGATTGACTTTTCATCATCAGTGCAGCTCCTATGGAAAAAAAATCTCAAATCTATAGAATGGTTCTTCTACACAACATATTGTAGGCTGTAATAGGTTTTAGCGCAATTCAGTTTAATTCTTTATTTCATGAAGATTTGAAATCAACTATCAAGTAAGGAAGAAAAAAAAAAAACAACTCACCAGAGTATTGGCTGCTATGTAACCATGAGCGGATTTATCTGGAAGCATAAACATTCCATTAGTCAAAATGTTAGTAAACAAACTTACATGATTCTTATTTACTAGATTTAAACGCAGAAGGGTCAGGTGTGCCATTCTTAAAAAAAAAAAAAAAGACTTTTTAATGAATGATTCGCTCACATGGTAAATGTATAGCACCTACAGGAAAATGTGGTATTATGTGGTAACACATGATACCACATAATGTTTGTTACCACATAATACCACATTTTTATTTAGGTGCTACATATTAACCATGTATATACATTAGTAAGTGCAGTAGAGTATCTAATTAGTTACCAAGTACGGGCCCTACCTGTGAGTGATCATTCTTGTCTACACTTTTCTGTATGTACAAACTAAATACCATGCATGTACAACTGTTAAGTACAGACATATTTCTTATTTGTTACCATGCACATACACTTCAGGTAAGTATCTTGTGTTACCACTCATTTGTTTGTAGGTACAATATATTTAACATGTATCTACCAGGGAAGTACACATAGAGTAAAATAAAGTACTACCATTATTATTACTTTTTAAGTGGTATTTATCTGCTTTAAGTGAAGTAATATAAGTAAAATGGCAAGATTTGAGACCTAAAATGCATTTTAACTATGGGAAAAATAATCCATTGTAACTTATGTGGATGAATCGTGTTCATTGTGTGTTATAAATGATCATACTCTTAAAAGCTATAACCACAAATAAGAAAATATTATAACACATTAAAATATGAATATTCATGGGATGATACAACATATTGTAAAGTAATTTATAAAACATTTCATAAATTATGAACATTCATTATAATGCATTTATAAAGCATTATGCATCCCTTATAATGTATTATAAATACAGGCTTCATAGAAGGTGTTACCAAAACTTTTAATATGCTAATTTGATGCAGACACCAAAATGGGAAGTCTGGTCTTTGATCAATCCAGACTGGCCATGACCTACACCCCTGCATACATATTTATGTGTATTTGTTTGGGTGTGTGTGCCTCACCTCCTGATGTGAAGCTCATGTATTTCTGGTTGTTGACTGTCTCTTTGGAGTCATAGAACTTGAGAACATCTATTACAGCCTGAGGGTTTTTCTTCTGTTCCAACTTAGTAATATTAGAAGTTTGTAACAACCGAGCCCACTGCTCTGGAATACCCTGTGTATGTGTACATGTGTGCATTAGAAACAGACAAAATGGATTATTAAGTAAATCGTACATGTCTTTTACATTCCAAGCAGCCTTTGTGAAACTGTCAACAATATCTAAAACATTTACATACTCCAAACTGTGATATCAATGGCACAGTGCGACAAAACCTTTTGCAAAAGTAAAAAAAACAAAAAAAACAACCAAAGACATGTTATCTACATGCTTATGGGCCATTCACACAGGACCCATTCTTGCAAGCAAGTGCCAATGTGTTTGAATAATTAAATCTTTTTTAGAATCTGTTTATAATCTGTTAACTGTTCTTTATATTTTATATATAACATCTGCCTGTGATACTTTTTAATAATTTCCAATGCAGCTTGAATTTGATATAAGATTAAGTGGTGGATGACATTAGATTTATAGAGGGTTTATAATTAATTTCAGCAAAAAGTAAACAATTTTAGTGTTAGGACTGGACAATAAAAAATATCATACTGATGTCATGCAATGTAGTTATTTAATGCTTCTAGCAGAAGGCATTAAACATTTTTCAACTGCAGTTGGACAGATGGGGAACGTTGCAACACCGTGTCATAACTTCACACGATGCAACACTGTGACACGTGATAACATGTATCTTTTCCATGTTAATCTGAGTTTCTGTCCTAACTAGCTGCGGCAACATGCAACATTTTTAATTTAGAAACAGCTTCTATTTCCGCAACATTGCAGCTGGAACATACAAACTATGAAGTAAATGATCTCAGATGATTATGTGCTTCATTCAAAGTTAAAAGTGTCTAATATCAGTTTAAATAGCGTTAGTTTAAATATATTGCATGACCTTACAGCCATACTGAAAGCAACAACAGATAGTTTATCTGTGTAGCCTTGACCTTGCTAAAAACCTTACTGAGGTCAGAGTACTCGGTGTGCAGAGTGGTCTCCTCATCGACGGTAAGGGTAAGAGGGGCGGAGCTTGCATGGGTCTTGGTAACCTTTCATAGGCAGAGGTTCTGGCAGGTGGCACCCCATTGGCGGAACTGTCCGTCCTCCCAAGAAATCTTGGGATTGTGAGTGCGCAGCCAGGGCAGTTTCACAAAGGTGGCCGAAATGAAAATGGATCGCCAGTTCAATGAACTCATTCATGTTCCTCCCCTCATCACGGCATGCCAGTTCCGATTGTAATTCCAATGATAAGCTCTTACGGAACAGCAGTTTCAAGGTGTCCTCCACCCAAGTGTTTTGAGCCGCCAAGGTACGAAAGGCTAGGGCATACTCCGCGGCCGTCTTGCGCCCCTGGGATAGGCTGAGCAGCTGTTTTCCCGCATTGCAGCTGTCGCTGGGGTGCTCAAATACCTCCCTGAAGGTGGCTATGAAGGCCGAGCCGTCCGGGCACCAGACTGCTTTGGCCTAATCCAGTGCCTTGCCGGTGAGCAGTGAGCACACGAAGGCGATTTCGGCTTCCATCCGTGGGGTACAAGGCCGCAACATCGCAGCTGGAACATACAAACTATATGAAGTAGATGATCTCAGATGATTGTGTACTGTTGCTCTACGAAGAGTGAGCACTACGGAAGCCGTAGCACTTCGTGGGAAAGCCATCAAACTTCTCCGGGAATGCCAGGTGCGGGTTCAAAGCCATGGCGGCCGTGGCTGCTGCCGAAGTGGGTGGCGGCGGTGGGTGGTGGAGGGCCCGAACCAACTCCTCGGTGAGAGATTTGAGGCGCTCGAGCTGTCAGAAACCGGCAGACAGAGGAAGGTAGGCAAGGCAGAATTGACATAAACAGTCCAAACGGTAACAAACAAGGCTGCAGATGGGGTAAACGCTCAGAAATTATCACCTAGGCAAATCAAGACTTTGCGGGGAAATGGAGGCCAAGGTCCAGTTTATAAAGGGTGGCACCTAAGCAGGGGGCGTGGCCAGCGGCCAGAGGTACAGGGGGGAACAGAGAGGGAAACTGGTTAGAATTCCGACGAGGGCTCCCTCTGGTGGCGTGGAGGAGGTGACCAGGGAGCCTCCAACGTAACAATTAACATTGTAAACGGAAAGCAATGTTTACATGACTTGCTTTTCAAATGTTTTAAAATGTATCATCTGGGTCTACTATGATCCAGCGGGCTATACTAGAAGACACTGTGGCCATCCCTGGTTTATAATTTTTTTTTTTCCTATAGTACAGAATGAGGGAAATTGTTCACCCAGGGGACCTATAGTGCATCTGATGTGATACTGTAACTGACAGCTGCATGGTTACAATTTTTTTCACTAATAGTATCAATCTTGGAATTTAAAATAGTTTGTTGCTGCTGTGCTCATGGAAAATGTCAACACGTTTATGCTTTATTTTTCATTAATTTAGCCACTGTATTGAATAAATACCTGGGATTATGTTTGTTTTCTTCTAAACTAGACTAAAAGTAATCAGATCTAGCAGTTTTTAATGCTTCTCTGCAGGATAAGGTATTTTCCCTCTAAGCATATGAAATAATTTAGTTTGGTTTTCCTCCAGCTGCGCTCCATTTTCCAGGCTGCTCTCTTTAGGGCTCATTATACCATGGTGTTGGACTCTTCCTTAATAGAGTAATGGAGCAGCCTTAACATCAATTCAATGTGACAGTATTAAATCTAGAGTATGATTTCGACAGTGAGTGGGTCCTGACCAGTGTTAATTTCGTTGACAAAATATTTTTGTCATAATACAATTTTTTTTTTTAACCACCGAAAACAAGATGATAACAAACTAAAACTCGTTTTTATTGCTGAAAACTATGCTGAAAATCTATTGACATTTCCGTCAACAAAAAACATGAGATGAAAATGTGTGGGAGGGACGATTTGGGAAGAGACATTCAGCATTAATCTACTTTGTGTTTAGAGGTTAAATGCATACATTTGAACTGTATCATAGCCTATTGATCTATCCTGCGGGAAATAAGCTAACATACACTTGCTGCACGTCTTGCAGCAAACATTCAAAATGTTAGTATGTGGGAGTAAGAGAACAGCAGAAATAAGGATAAATTTGAAGATGCAAGGAGAACTTTATCCAGACTGGTATTCTGAGTGCAGACACTGTACACATGTAAAGTGTGTCTCACTCAGTACTCTTTCACAGCACATGAATGGAGAATTACACACAAAATTATGCCAAATTGTCCGTTTTGATGAGTATTCATGCAAAAACTGTCGATTACTTAAGTAGACCTAAACAGTAGGAAGACGTGTATGTTAGTACATTACATCTGTGCATTTGTGTTTTAAAGGGATAGCAGCCTAATTTGCTATTGCCCAAGTCATTGAAGATAATGAAGCAACAAATGCAAGACAAAAAAATCACTCACTGCTCTTGACTGAATCACTTCAGTAGCCCTAAAGATTAATGTAAATTAATTTATAGAAATAAATAGAAATCCTTACCAAACTCTTAAAGCGTTCCTGAACTACAGGAGGTCTCAATCTCCATCGCCTCTAGACCAATTATCCACAGATGAGTTCAATCGTCCTGTTTCTCGATTTTGGTTTCAGAAACATCTCAAATCTATTCTCTCCATATCTGGCTTCCGTACGAAAAATTACTCCACGCATTCTTTTAGAATCGGCGCAGCCACATCAGCAGCAGAAAAGGGCCTTTCTCAGCAGCAGATCCGAACGCCGGGCAGCTGGTCCTCCATATGTATAAAAAAAAGCCAATTTAAGCAGATTTGACATTCCACTCTCCTCCCGGGGGGCATGCGGTGACCAGGCCGGGCTCCGAGCTCTTCCCAGTCCTCGCCTCCTAGGGGTTAATCTTCTAGGGCTCAGAGTCCGCCGAGCTCTCGGCCTGCTTCCCGGACATGCCCATTATTGGTTATTAATGAGGAAGTGGGAACTCGTGAACTGTACTTATTGTAGATTTAGTCTACAAAAACCTTATGATATTTAGTCGACTAAAACTAAACTAAAACTAAAAACAATTCAGATGACTAAATTATGACTAAAACTAAATGCTATTTCAGTCAAAAGACTGACTTAAACTAAATCAAAATTTGCTGTCACAATTAACACTGGTCCTGAAATGTGTTGTCTAACCCAAATAGAGTTCAGAATGTCTATGAATGCTGATCCTAATGCATTTTTTATTATTTATCAACATGGATATTAAAATCACCAACAATTAAGGCTTTATCTGCACGCCAGCACTAACTTCTGATTTAAAAAAAAATCAGCAAATTCTTTAATAAAGTATAAAGTATATATAGTATAATATATAAAGCAGCCAGTACAAACATCACAGGGGATTTATCATTAACACTTGTTTCTCTGGATAATGTTATATGAAGCACCATTACTTCCAACGAACTATACTTACAGCATGCCCGCTGAGAAATACTGAAAATATTGCTATAAATGAGTAGCAACACTTGCCCATTTACCTTTTGGGCATGGCTCATGAATATAGCAGCAATCTTGGGGGAATTTAATGTATTTATCTGGTTTTAGCCAGGTTTCTGTCAAACAGAGCACATCTAGGTTATGTTCAGTGATTATATTATTTACAAAAAGCACTTTCATAGAAAGGGACCTGCTATATGGTTTTGATTTGGACCAAATGACAAACCTTATTTGCCTAAACAACTTTTCCCCACTATGAAAAATAAACACATGGTCTTGATCATGATATACAACTTAGTTACAAGTTGTATAACCCATGGAAGACACCAGCAGCAAATATAGGATGGTTACTTCTGAGAGGGGTAAGAAAAGCAGCAGCAATTAACAAGATCAGTGTATTGGCTTGGAGGGTCTTGGCATTGGCAAACATGACAGACTTCATTCTAATTGCTGAATGCTGAACTAAAGGAAATAAGATATGCTGTGATACAAAATAGATTAGTCTTGGATTTGTTGACATCGTTTGCTGCCCTCCCCAAGCAGATAGCTCATGGTTTACTTGGTTAACATCGATCAATCGCTGATGTTAGGAGGGGTGTTGTCTCAGCAGCATGGGAACTCCTTCCATGTACCTTATTTTCCCGTTGACTGACCCTGGGGGAGATTATCTGTGACATTGGGGGCAGGGTGTTACTCACCATCAAGCTCGCCCTAGAGAAATGAAGAGGGGTCTCAGCATCTGATCACAATACTCCTTGATCGTAAGAGCATCTCTGCGAGGCAAAACATAACTATCTCACTCATTCAAGATTATTTCTTGTGTCTAAATACGGCAATGTAAGTCAGAAGGTTTGTTCAAATTCTGCCATCTCTAAAAGCCCTCGATATTTACCAGATGTGGTCTTTATCAAAGACTCACCTTCATCCTCTGTTAACACCATATTTGTTGTTGTTCACTTATTATCTAATTTTCAGAACTGCTGTTCCAACATGTGTTCCGATAAATTGGTATCCCTGAAGATATCATGTTAGATAGAAGACCCCAGTTCATCTTCAGAGTATGGAAAAGCTTCTTCTATCATCATACTTTCTAACCACTAGTTCTGGGATTGTGAGAGAGTCTGGGATGCAGGTCACCACCAGCTTCAAAGGGCAGTGCACCAGCAGAGAATCGAGGCTAATGGTCGGTGAACCAATACAACTTAGTATCAACCCAGGCAGAAGGTCTTGCTCACCACTCAGGACATCCGGATGCACCTGCCCTGTAAGAAGCGTCCCAGATATTGAGATATTGAACCATTTTAAACAATCAAGCAGATTGATCAAGTTACCTACCAGCTCCAACTTCCCCCTGAGTACCACACTCACCCTGCATTTCATGTTTTCCCCCTAAATCTGTATCACTGTATCATACACCTGTCTGTTCTCTCCACAGAAGGAGCATTCAGTCATTGTCTGGTCTCACACTCTGCTTCGTCTCCTGTGTTCCCTCCTTGTTATCTGTGTTTTCTGGGTATCTCATGGGATCTCTCTACCTGTAAATTCTCTATTTACCTGGATACTCACCTGAATCCCCAAGGTTTTCACTCTCCAATCACTTCAGCATTTCCACTACATGCAAGAACAGTGAGACAGTTTACTCTTTATGCCTGATATTCTGTTGAAAACTACCTTTTTTAATAAACTGTGATACTTAACATTAGCCATCTGAGTCTGTCAGTTACAAGCATACACAACAAGTGGATTTTAATGAATGCAAGCAAATACAGAATTTAACTTCTCCAAAGATATATATATATATATATATATTTTAAGGAATTAATTATGACATAAATATATTGGTATTGTATACTAAAATGTACTTCTCCAAAGACAAGCTCAGTTTTATGGAATGTCATACAACCAAGATATTTCTTTGTTCATGGTTTGATTTTTATACAGTTCTATTTTGCACCATCTTATTTAAATGACTGACAGATTGAATAACAAAATGCAATGTTTTGTTGTAAACCAATCATTAAATTTTCATTTAAATTAAATTTTAAAAGATTGATTGAATTTTATTACTTATATTCACTCAACACATCTTTTGGATAAGTTTGTTAAAAAGAAAACAAAAAACAAACAAACAGAATTAAGGAGAAACTAAAATAGATTTCATGGGACCCTACATAACTTATTCTGTGTAGTTTAACTGTAAACAAACTAATTGTGTGTACACTCATTCATCATGGTCTACACTCAAAAAAATTACTCTTTGAACTAACTTAATTCAGTTATGTAATCATGCATCTTATTTCCACACAACCAAATTGTGTTTTATTTACATGAACAGAATTTGTTGAATTTATGCAAACTCTTTGCGTTGTGTCAACACAGTTAAATGAGGAAGAATCTATGTGAAATTATCGCTTCACTGTAACTTAACCCAGTTATGTTTAGTGAAGAAAGCATTTTTTTTGTGTGTAAGGAGAAAATCACAATTTGTGTGTCACCGTTCCAGTGGTCAGTGTGTGCTTTAGTTGGGCTCTTGACCCTTATATTAGTAGGAATAAATGTTGTTTTGGTTGCTGTAACTGAGTTACAACAGCCAGACAAACCAAAAGCAAAACACATCAGGTGATGATGATTTTGTTGAATCACTAAATGTATTTAGAGTCTATTATTTGCGTTGTATGTCTTTTATTGACAATGACAGGCTTGTGGTTAAACATCCTGTGTTATTCTCACATTTTCTTTTCAGCTGTTCTGATCCATCCCCCCAAATAAAAGAAATCTTTCAATAAGGCACACGCAGACATCAAGAATCAGCGTATGAATCTCAACAATGGTGACAAACCACGTATTTAGAAAAGCAGATCAAATCTGAACATACTAATAACACACTAATAAAAACATCACATAAAACAGCAAAAATAAAATAAATTTGTAAGAATAAAAGAAAGACAATTCTGCTCATAATTTATTCATGTCGCAATGCATGATGGGAGCTATTGATGAGTTTTAATTGGTGGCTCTCAAAATGCATTGCAGCATTTAATGGTCACCATTGTTGAGATTCATACCCTGACTCGTGATGTCTGTGTGTGCCTTACAGAAAGATTTTTTTTTTTTGGATCAGAAGAGTCTAAAAGAAATCCTTTCAAAATGTTTGGAAAATACAGGGTGTTTAGCTGTAATCACAAGGCTGCCATTGTCAAACATTCAGCACAAACAATAGACTGTAAGTTCAGTTCAGAGATTCGGGTAAAAAAAAACAAAAAACAAGCATAATCATCATCACCTGATGAGTTTTGCTCTTGGTCATTTTTTGAGTGTAACAAACATGAGCAAAGCATTTCTCTCCCCATTAAAGGTAAATAAATAAATATATATAGTACTAAAATGTATAATAATAATAATAATAAAAAAACACCGTAATAATATTTTTGGAGACATCGCCCAGCCCTAGTTAACATTATGGCCCTGTTCTAAACATCTTCCTTATGGTTGATGATTTTTATTACTACTGCTAATATCTAACATGTCAGTGTATACACAACACACATACAAGCCAACTGTTTTAAAATGAAATGATTCACATGAACCATAGAATACACAACACAAACATACACAAAACATAAAACACCGGTTAAACTGAGACTGGTTAAACTCACAGTAAATTCCCCCGTTACTGCGTCAAAGCCTACATGGATGGTGTGCTCGAAATCAGAGGGCAGGGATATTTCTGGACGCTCTTTCTCTTTCTTTTTATTGGCTGTTGAATAGAGGAACAAACACACTTTAACACCTTTAGATCAGTGTTTCTCAACCCTGGTCCTGGGCGCCCCCTAACACTGCACATTTTGTGTGTCTCCCTAATCAAACACACCTGATTGAACTCATGAGCTCATTAGAAGAAACTCCAAGACCTGAAATGGGTGTGTCAGATAAGAGAGACATACAAAATGTGCAGTGTTGGGGGGCGCCCAGGACCAGATTTGAGAAACACTGCTTTAGATCAACTTTTCAAAAATGTATACCTTAGAACTATCTGCTCTAAGGATATCAGTGGTGACTTGCAAACTTTATTCTCTGATCAAATTTGGGAGACAATCACGTCATCCTCAAAAAACCCAAATCATTAGATGATCCATTGAATATTACTACATAGACTATGTGTCCCCTTTATATGCATGTCTCACCTTCCCCAAATTGCAATTTATGTCCACAGGGGGCACTTGGAATATATTTACATTTTTTATGTAAAAAATGTAAAGTTTTTCACTTTCCCCTTTCTGGTCTCAGCTTGCTAATGACATATCATTCCTATTAGTAAAGGATATGGTGTTGACTCCAGATCTTTTCTTCTTAAATGATTATCCTGAATTGGCTTTGTCTCTTCAACAGAGAAACTCTTAGCTGCTCTTACTGCTGCAAAGAAAATGTTAGTCATTCACTAGGTTCCTCCCCATTCAATGACCAGATGTGTATGAGGCTTATCTTTGCTGGACATTGTTTCTATGGAACTATCTGCAGCTCATATTCATGGAGCAAAGACAAAGACTTTGAAAATGTGGAGTGCCACTTTTGACATGATTAAATCTTTTGTTTCTTCTTTTTGATTCATTTTGTACTACACTTTGTACTTTTCTCCACTGCAATATTATGTGTTTTCTTCACTACAGTGTGGGTCGGCCTATTGAGTTGGTGGGTGGGGGATATGACTGCAGTCTAGAATGGAATTGGTGTGTTATGTTTTGTGCTTTCTTGAACTGACTTCCAAAAAATAATTGTTCAAACACACACAAAAAAAATGTATACCATATGAATGGTAAAATTCTGCCCTTGGCATCTCTGTTGATTTGCTGATAATATTGTTGGTGAAGCTAGTTATAGTTACAAACATTAAAAGCTATGCTATAGTTTATTTTCCAAATCTTCTAAGATTATACAATTAAATCTTTTTAATTAATTTGAACATATATAACCATATTCCACATATTTCCCCTACAGTGGGCACAGAAAATGTGAAAATGTACAGATTCTGTGTAAGGCATCTGGGTGCACATACTTTTGTCTCCCCCTGGGAAGATGGACCTGAGACGGGCTTTCTTGTTCTTCTCCTCTGGAGCCATTGGAAGTGGTTTTGAACTGTGCACTGAGGAAGGGTCACGGGAACTACTGTTCATTCTTAAAGGGGGGGCTGGTGGCTTTTCTTCAACATCAACACAATCGGACATCTTTATATACACTCACTATGGCCTGCAAAAGAAGAACGAGAGCTTTCGTAAGGTTTATATTTCAGATATATGATTTATGACAATATGAATTTTTGTCAAACATTTCACAATAAGGTTCTACACATAGTCAGTGCATTAGGTATCATGAACTAACAAAGACAACATGCATTACAACATGTATTATTTTTGATTTAGGTACCACTTTATATTAAGTGTCCCTAATACCTGTGTACTTACATATTAACTAGGTGTGTATCTAGCATGTAACCACAGTGTAAGTACACACCGGTATATAGTATCTACAGCTGTAATATTTCTGTAACTACACACATGTAACAGCTTTCATTGCCAAAAAGTGTTGTTACCAATGTCCTGTTACACATTTGCACATTCTGAGGGTTGTTACAGCTGTAGATACTATGGACCGGTGTGTACTTACACTGTGGTTACATACTAGATACACATCTAATTACCATGTAAGTACACAGGTATTAGGCACACTTAATACAAAGTGGGACTCTATTATTTTACAGTGCACTGCATTAAGGCTCCCTTTGTAAATTGTTTTTAAAGGTGTTCATAAATGACTAATAACTTATTTACATACGCATTGTAAATCACTGAGAAGCAGTTAGAACTGCATGAATAAAAAAGTGATTTTAGCACAATACATTCAAAAAAGTGAGACATTTTTAAAAATCACACTATAAATGCTTTAAATTTTTTAAATTTAAAAAAACAAACATAATTTTACTTTTAAAGTCTACATAAAAATATTAAATATTATATTTTCTTTTTCTTTTTTTGCCAACCAAAAAAATTTGAAACACCATATGCCACAATAGAATGGAAGATACATATAAAAACAACTTCTCTCCATTCAATTCATACACAAAAACATGTTAAAATTAACTAACAATAAGGACATTATTTTATATTATAAACTGTTTATATGTCAAATTTTGTATTGTATACTCTTTAAGCATGCCTAACAAAATTTAAACCAGTAAAATAACCCAGTATGTAATATGTCACATACTGTACAAAATTAAACCAGTAGTGTAACCCAGTATGTAATAAGTCTCATATAAAAATAATGTTAGTTGCTTATTAGCATGCCCGTTATTAACCCCCTGGGGTCGGCAAATGCATATATGTGTTTTGAGGCGACTTCTCCTGATGGCGCAGAGAAGAACGTAATTTACACATTGAGTTTTGGATCGTTCAGATAAGAGCAATACATAATTGAATCTGTAAATATTTTAAATGTGTTATACTCGGTCATTGGTGTTTGTAATCGTCTGAGGTGTATATGTATCAAGTAAGCTGTTAATATCACTGATAAAATGTGTGCTGTTGTTACGAAGGGACTAAAGGTCGAGTGGGGATCCAAGTGCAAAAGCTTTATTCAAAAACGTAGTCAAACAGGCACAGTCAAACACCAGCAAACAGTAGGCTACTAGTTTCTGGTGATTATCGTAGTTTTGATTACAGAGACCGTAATCAAATTTGATAAACAAATAGTTTAATCTCGTCATTATACATTACCATCACTCTGTTCTCCTATTTGATAATGTTCAGTGCTTTGCTACAATCTGCATTGTTAAAAGCGCTATAAATAAAAGCGATTGATTGATTGATTGATTAAAAACATTCCAAGGTCAAAAACAGAATGAAACAAGGAACAAGGGTATGGATTTGCAGTAATCAGCATGAGAGAGAGGGTAAGGGTTTCTTTTAAGCTAGATAGAGGGGAACACAAGACAGAACCAACCAATGAGAACAAGATACATGGAGGCAAAAGTCATAGTTTATGCTTTGTTAATATTGAGAATTGAACCTTAAAATAAAGTGAGACCAAAATATTTTTTTCTTCCTTTTCTTAATGTTGATGTCAGGGCTCTGAACCGGTTCAAGGAACGAAAACGAAAACCGGAAACAAATTACATTTAACTGGAACAAAAACAAAAACGAAAACAAAATCAATTTTAATCGTTCTGAGCAGAAACGAAACGAAAATTTGCAATTAACCGGTTAATAACGTTATTTTATCGTTCTCTTCTTATATTAATTTGGGAG
>JAUCMR010000107.1:21958772-21971329 GCA_032357425.1 Enteromius argenteus
GATGAGCAGAAGAAACATCTTTAAAAACCATTAAATATCTTACTGTTCTAAAACTTTTGAACGGTAGTGTATATACAGTATATAGTCCTTTTATTGTATATGCACCTCATTTCAACGAATGCAATAGTTTTATAAATTAATAATAATAATAAAAAACAATACAATACAATAAACTGGTAATAATGTAATATTTTAACCAAATGCATTGAAAAATAAAACAGCTGTGAGTTGCCTTTGACTCATGCAATTGATACAGTGTGTCTACTGTAAAGACTGTAGGTCTGTTCCCTCACAGCCTCATTTACATTCACAATAAAATTCAATATAGTGTCTACCCTTACCCTGATGCTGAGAAGTGATGCATTTACAGCTTTTCAGGTCCTATTCAACAAGCTACCCTGGTTACGAATCCCTCACCCCACTTAAATGTATAAACTCAAGTCTCACCCTATTTATTTTTACACAAAAGCTTTACTCTGAAATTTCTTACAATACAAAAATCAAATTGGTGACATGACTTTAGGTTTGCTGAACAGGGCACTAATTATGAGATAGTTTGAACTAAAACTCAGACTGAAACCCGATCTACTTAACCTGATTAAACTACTTACAGAATCAGAAGCTTGTTTTAGCTGAGTGCTGTTTGTAAAACATACTACAATATTTGTACACAGGCATTTTTTTTATTTTATTTTAGCTTTCATTTAAGGGTAATCTCCTCAAAATTGGAGGAAAGGGAATTACAGCTTTTTAATACAGGTGTATGTACCTTCACTCTGTTTTCAAGGGACCTTAAGTAATTAGACCTTAAGTAACTCAAAAGCTGTTTTATGGACAGACATAGGCTATTCTTTCGGTATTTCTACATCAATTAAACATGTAAAAAGTCTGGAGTTAATTCTAAGTGGAGTTAATTCTAAGTGTGCCTTTTGCCTTTGGAAGCTGTTGCTGTCAAACAAGCTCCTCATATAAGTGAAACAGAATATTGTTAGAACAAATCCATCAGAGAGATAGCAAGAACATACTGAGTGGCCAAATCAAGAATTTGGTACATTCTGAGAAAAAAGCAATATGGAAATATTTAATTCCCAAACAGTGTTTCATAGTATTTTGATATACTCCTCCCATACCTGTTTGCCATCCAGCGTATAGATCCTTTTCACTGCTCCACTTTCGAGTTTAATAGCCTCTGTAATGTCAGTGAGCACCTGCTCAAAAGAGTGTGCCGTCTTCTTATTGAGCAGTACACGAACGGCCTTCCGCGGCTTCACTCCACTCCTCATCACTGTCACCAACTTTGGTCGCACAAACTCCTTGTTCTCCCTCGGCTCACCAGCTGTGCGGTTAGCTAGCATGTTCTTCTGGCTGGCTGATGCTTTCACATTCACTGACCAGTTGGGGTTCACATTTTTGGTGTAGTCTACTTTCTTGTAGTAGTTCTCAGATGCACAAACATAGCTCTCACCTGGACAGTTGAATAACACAGAAAAAGAGAAAGAATGATCTCAACACCTCATCATATTTTAAAATATTGAAAGGATTAAAAATTTTGTTGTTGATTTTGTTAAAGAACGTAATTCCATTAAGATTGCATTATAGGAATCAGTTAACAGTCACCACAAGGTAAACAGCTTAATAAACATACTGAATAATGACTTAATGAAAATTAAAAAGTGTAAAAAGGTTTAAAACAGTGGTCTCCAATGTGAAAAAAATGCATATATGCATAATGCCTGGGTCACACCACATGATTTTTAGCCCGATTTAGCCCAGAGAATCTGATCAAAAAACTTGTCGAGCACTGCGATCGGTCCCGATGTTTGATGTGGATTATCTGGTAATGTGAGGTATTCACCAATGGAACTTTGTACCTCCCGATCTGTCCGTGCACAAATCAGGGCCGCCTGATTTGTTTGATATTTAACATGTTGATATAACATGTTTGATATTTAGGATTTAAATTGGGATGATGATGGTTATATGATTACGCCAGTACTTTCACAATAGCCAGTGTGCAACTGCAAAACAGCTGGTGTAACGGCTCCATTGGATTCTGGAGATGTAGTAACACGACTGTTTGAAAAATATGTTTCACAACCATAAGGAGAAAGAGAAGCGCAGGAGTGAAATCACATCAGTCTTGAGTAACGCTACCGGGTGAGTACAGAAAGCTAGATAATTTAAACATCACTGAAATATTAATGCTGATCTGCTGCATGAGATCACGTGAGCCGCTCCCTCTGGCATGAAAATCTTAATAACATCTTGTAGTGTGTGATGCGCCACAATGTTGAAATCTTGTAGTGTGTGCATGTTTAAGATTTGAGGGAAGATAATCTGCAAAAATTCTCCTTACATGTTCCAACCAGATTTTAAAATTGGTTAGGATTACTCATGTAGTGTGAGCCCGGCTTAAATGTATGAATAAACTATTTTGTCAAAAGTGTCATTTTTAATTGTGTTATTTTTGTACCATTTGTGTTATATTACATTTATTTATGTACTTCTCACAGGTGGGGGACTCGAGTCACATGACTCAAAGGTATGTAAGCTTGTTCGTTAGTTGAAAACAGTGTTGGTCTTAAAATTCAGCTCAAGTCTGCCATTAAATTAAAGTGATTATAAATGATTAGTCTCGTGTTTGTAATTAACAATGCAAAACTTTAAATTTGCTGGTGTTTGCCTCTCAAAATAAGACTTTCACGAGTTCCCACTTCCTCATTAATAACCAATATATTTGAGCATGTTTGGCGGACTGTCCGGGGAGCAGGCAGGGAGCCCGGCGGACCCCGAGCCCTTAGGAGATTGTCCCCTAGGAGGCGAGGGCTGGGGAGAGCCCGGAGCCCGGCCTGGTCGCCGCTTGCCCCCGGGAGGAGAGTGGAATGGCGATCTGAGTAAAGATGGATGAATGAGTTGTGTAATAAGACTGGAAACCGGATTTTCCCGACCGAGCGAGCTGAAAGCGACAGTGTCAAGGGAAAACTCCACTGGGGAGAGAAAACCTTGGGAGAACCTGGCTTAGCGGGGACCAGAACTCCTCTGGCAGGAAACCACACCCAGCTATCACTAGGTGGAGTAAGGGGAGGTGGAGGGATGCAAAGAACGAGATGCTGGAGAGAGGAAGTTAGCGGTATATAAAGGGGTAGAATACCGATCTGATAGGATAATTAGATAATGGTGGATCCTCCCGAAATTAGTTTAATTAAACATAATTTCACGAGTTCCCACTTCCTCATTAATAACCAATATATTTGAGGATGTTTGGCGGACTGTCCGGGGAGCAGGCAGGGAGCCCGGCAGACCCCGAGCCCTTAGGAGATTATCCCCTAGGAGGCGAGGGCCGGGGAGAGCCCGGAGCCCAGCCTGGTCGCCGCCTGCCCCCCAAAAGGCTGAGCTGAGGACAGCGCCAAACGTGCGCCCAAAAGCTGCAAATAGAGAGGAAGCTGGACGAATTTTAGCTAGGATAGTAAGCGTATGGGGGGAAGACTCTCTCCTCCTTCTCCGGTCGGGCCACCGCAGCTAAAGGCACGGGGTACCAACCGGGGCGTCCCCTCCTGATGACAGCATGAGGGACAACCGTCGACGGCCAGAGTTGTTAAACGAGGCTCCTGCTTTGCGGTCTGCTGCCATCAGGTGGAGAGAGCGATGGAGAGACCCTGGCTGGGGTGGTCCGAGAATGTGGGTGCAGTACTCCTGTTTGGACAGGTCCCCTGAGCCAGAAGCGAAAAAACGCCCACTTGGTCGCAACTTCTAAAGTCTAGACTTGTGGGCAGCTTACTGGTGCAGGGAAGAGAAAAAGAGTAAGCGAAATATGTGAGGAAGGCTTTCGGGCAAGTCTTTGGGAAGGTTCGGTGGGTGAGGCTAAGGAGTTGCTTGTTATAATATGGCTGAGGGCTGAGGCGAGAGGGGACATGCAAATGCGAGGCTAAGAGACGCCAAGGCCGAGAGAGGCGGGCAAATATGAGGCCAAGAAAGGCCAAGGCCAAGAGAGGCGGGCAATACCAAGCCAAGAGAGGCCAAGGCCAAGAGAGGCGGGCAATACGGGGCCAAGAGAGGCCAAGGCCAAGAGAGGCGGGCAGTACGAGGCCGAGAGAGGCCAAGGCGAGAGCAGAAATTAAAGGCTGGGGCGTTGGAGACCAGCGGAATGCTAGGAGGCTAGGGGAGCGGGAAGTTGGGAGTGCGAATTTAGCTAAATGAAGAAAAGGAAAGAAGGAGAGTTAGGCTGTCCTTGGTTGAGCTCTGATAGGGACCTGTAAGGAGAACTGGCGAAGAAGAAGAATAAAGAAAACCAAAATCGTGAAGCAGGACGGTTGAGCTCGTCCGTGAATAGAAGATCATTTGGGCCCGAGCATTGAGACCTCCTATAACTCAAGAATGCGGCAAGAGTTTGGTGCGGGTTGACGGGGGAAACCAGATTAAAGATGTAAACAAAATGGCCTATTTTGAATTGGTCTGTTTTACTTTGCTTACTGAAAAAAGAAAGCGTTTTGGGATCTAAGATAGCTAGATCGGACACGGTAGGGTGAATGCGGGGATCAAATTTAGCATTAACAGCAAATTCTGACCATCTTAGAAACCCGAAAAAAGCCAGGGAGAACATAGCGTCCAGAGTGCGATCAACATGGAAGGAGCTATAACCTGTAGTTTATAGATACAAGATGTTAGAATTTCCAGAGTAATAGGATGTCTCGAATCTGGCTTTGGAGGATTGGCTCTTTGAATGCCTTTAATGAGGAGGGATGTTTGAGCGTTAGACAGATGTTCAGCGGGATGGCCAAAAATAAGCTTATGAAAGAACTGAATCCCACTGAGGTACCCCCTGATAGAGCTGGCTTGGAGATTTTTTGCGGTGTTGAGAAAGGATATAAAGGAGGTGACAGACAGCAAAAAAAATCTGGAAAGGGGAGGTTAAATTGAAGATGGAGAGTTTTGAATGATCTGATCTGATGGCTGGAGATACAGGTGTGGGCTCTAGAGCAACAACGTTAGGAGGCATGGGAAGTGGGTTTGCAGTCTGGAGTGTGAACTGCTGGCGGGAGAGAGGTGCTGCTTGAATAGGCGGGGCTTGGAGAGAGGCGGGAGCTGTGGTGAAGGAGGCTGAGGTGGAAGGGAAAGCAGGGAAGGAAGAACAGGAAGGAAAGTTATAGGGAAGATTAGCGGAGGGGAGAGGAAAAGATTGTCCAAGAGCTGATGCGGCTGCGGGAAATTGAAGCGGCTGGCTGGGTCCGGGAGCAGGGAGCTGTGGCTGGCTTTGGCTAAAGTTTTGTGTAAGGAAGGGCGGAGGAGCCGGCCAGTCAATCTGGAGAGAAGCTGCTGGGTCTTGGTTGGCTGCTATTGGATCGGTAGCGGCGCTAGTGCTTGGTGGAGCCGGTGTGCTGGCTGGGAAGGCAGGCTGGTACGGATCCGGGAGGATAATGCGACTGGTGGAAGGTTCTGGGGCCTTCCCTTGGCTGGCGGACGGAGAAGAGTTAGGCGGGCACTGGTTAGCAGAAGCATTCGCCGTCCCTGTGTAAGTAACGCAGTTTTTAGTTTTATTTTTCCTTTTGGCTGGGATTGTATTAGGATTGAAGGAAGGAAAAGGCTGGGATCGTATGGGTCGCCGGCCTCTGATCGGAGCCGCAGGCTCTCTTGGAGGCGCGGCCGATGAGGGAGCCCGAATAGCGGCTGCTTGAGGCGGAGCGGTCTCAGGAGTTTCCGAGATCTCGGAGGCATCAGAGTCTGACATTGTTTCTTGGTCTTCTCTTTACAATGCAAAGAACGAAGATGCTGGAGAGAGGAAGTTAGCGGTATATAAAGGGGTAGAATCCCGATCTGACAGGATAATTAGATAATGGTGGATCGGCTGCAGCTGGTTAACATTCAATAGTGTTCCTCCCGAAATTAGTTTAAACATCATTTAGTGTCAAGAATCCCTATTTGTGAATCAATATATGGAATTGTACCATGGAAACCACAGTGTTTTATCAATTAGTGATGTTTCTCTTGAACCCAAAATCCAAGAAATGTTGTCAAAATAGCACTAGTATGAGTTTTCATATTTATAAAATACAATATTTAGTACTATTTTTAGCATGGCTGCTAACAGTTATGTTCTGCCCATAAAAGTTACATGCGTCTCTAAGCAACACACTAAATACTAAACAAATCCAGGGATTTGAACCAATCGGTTGAGTGATTCAGTGGCCCATTCTTGCTTGTTTGTGAAAGAATCAACTGTTCTGAATGAATACATTCAATGAACACGTCTGTGATAAAGCAATGATTAATGTCATAATGTTGTAGGCCTATCAGTTAATTTAATATTTCTATTTTCTATATATAAGTGTTCGTTTTTCTAACAATTTATCTTTAAACTACTTATTTGATGCTATAAAAACAGGGTGTGGTGTCATGATGTGAATGTTTTGCAAATAACAAAGTTTCGGGAGGAAGCGCTGGATGATTAATCTCAGCTGGCCCGCATTACCTAATCAATGCCCTCGGTTATCCGACCCAATTACTAAGTATAAATAAACCCATTTCCTTCACTTCCGCATCTTGTCTTTTGCGCATCCCTCCTCCACCCCTTCTCCTCCAGTCATCCGGCTCGCGCCTTCCTGGGGGGGCAGACGGGGAACGAGCTGGACGCCGAGCTCCTGCCCTCACTAGGGTTCAAACCACTAGGGCTCGGAGTCTAACGTTCCCCCGGCTCGCCCCCCGGACAGCATGCCAAATTTGCTTTATATGATTATTAAGGAAGCACAAACTCGTGAATGTGAGCTTGTGATTGGGTCTGCGAGAGTGTAGGCGAGAGTGTAGACTTTGATTCTGCGGCTCCACCTCACAATCTCTACTGTGCAGACTCTTTCACAAGATGTCAGCGGTCATACTAGGAATGTTTTGGCTTCATTTTCTATAATGGTAGGAAGTGGAGTTGCGTCGTCCATCTTTTTTACAGTCTATGAGGCAAAAGGATTGATTAGTGAGAGGAATAGACAGGATCACCATCTCCGTCCACCGTAAAGTTCATCCTGTGTGTGCCGCAGTCTCTGTGCACAAATTCAAAAAATGTCACCAGAGCAATCCTTACGTTAGCCTTGGTTGTGAAATGATATTGGCTCTTGTGTGTCTCGTAACCGATCTCATCATGCCATTGTGAAATGCTATTGCCTCTTGTATACCTTTTTGAATGTGAGCATGTTAACGGAGCTGGATCATTTTCAGCGATTAAAACCTTATGTTTTACTCTCTTCTTCACATAAATTCTGAGTTAAAAGAAAGTTTACAATGATCTGTGAATTATGTGCAAACAATCACTAAGCAATGAAGAATTAAATATCTATCCTAGTGGTAGAAAAAATATATCTATATTTTCTGGAATTTTATAAATAACGATAATCAGACAACATTTTACTGAGTGTGTTGTGATGCAGGATTGCAGTGGACAGCTGACTCCTAAAGTTTTTGATATTCAGCATGGTAATTTGACAGCAGTGATAGTAATTTATCTTTTTCAACAAGTTTAAGTGATTTCCACCCTTTACGGGCATTTTCACCTTTGTAGAGCCTTTTTTTGCATCTTAAGTGGGATTCAAATGTATTTGAATAATTTAATGCAAGACATAAATGCATTTAACCTGCAGTTACAAATAAATGTTTTGATATTTGAATCCTAATACTTTGAATACTTTGAATATTTGAAATAATTTAAAAATATATACTTTAAATGTAAAATTAAAAACTGTCAGTAGGTGGCAGGAAGTCGCTGTTATTAAGTGTCAATGCGATTGAACTGAATCATTTAAACGTGTTGATTCATTTAGAAACATTGCACTGTCATGTTGCTCAGACGCAAAACAGTGTTGTGGCTGTACATTGGACCTTTTGTTATTGTTGGCAAAATAGGCAATATCTCATTTGTGATTTCTGCAGAAAAAAAAAAAAGACACTCTGTATGATATTGGTATATGAAATTATAAACATATTTTCTTCCCCCATCTTGAATTTTGAGAGCACTTTGAATTGTATTATACTGAATAATGCAATGAACACACTCTAATGAGCACAGTCAGTCTAGCTAGTGCTTAAGCCCTTACTACAACTACTATTACAATTTATACGATAAATCTTACTTTTGTCATACATAGTCTACGTCAGCACTTTTGTTGTTTATGATTATGGGAATTTGCAAGTTTTAGTCTAAAGAAAATACAGCAGTGACTAATATGACTGCCTCTGAATTGCCATTGCATAAGCTCAATAGAATTTTTGATGAGCAACGCTGTACAAACGAAATAAATACGAATATGTTAACAATACAATATGAGCAGGTCTAAATTTAGTACAGCCATTGATTCTTTTCATTTAATTTTCATTTTCACTAGTGTCATATTTCAAGAATTATAGTTTTATTGAAAAACCAGGGCACTGTTGCTGTCAGGGACTATTTTTTAGCAAAAGGATTGCATTTAACGAACTTGCTTCAATTTCAATACATATATTTTTAGTTTTAATAATTTTTTTTTATTGTGTGGTAACCATTTTATAAAAGCAATAAGGTACTCCACTTCGCGTTGTGCATAACAACGCCCTTCAGCCGTGATTTTTTCACGATACAGCACTGTACCTTATTGCATACATAACAACGCACCCAACACACACACACATCAAGCTTTTGTGTGAGGGGTAGGTTTGGGGTTAGGGTAAAGGATAGACAAGTACGTGCATGGGCAGTGCAGTTAACAAGCAGAAGTATCACATCAGCACATCACACAGAATAGCTGAGCTCCAGGTGTGTGTGCTACAGATTTCGAAAATCTTCCTCCAGGCTCCTGCTGTCAGCTCACAGATTTAATCATCTCAAATTTAACATTTACTGACAAGGCAGATTTGCTCTGTTATAAAGCATGTTGTATCTTTTCACGTGGAAAACATTTGCTTTCAATCACTAAAATAGTTTGGTGGATTCAAACAAAGAAAATTTCTAAGAAGAAAAAAAAAAAATCACTTTATCCACTGCATATTGCAATTTATACATTTTGCTGATACAGAGTTTTTGGCTAGGAATCAATATGAATCTACACAATTTTGCCTGTTTTACTGCAAATATACATTTGCAGTAAAAAAAAAACAAAATGAGATCAAATAAATCATATTATTCACTTTCAATATATTCTCAATTAAGGCTAACACTAGATATGACACTAGATATGTAGACATGCCAACAAAAAAGCATCAGTTACAATAAATTCAATTGATTCGACTCATCCACTGACCAGGGCTGCGTTTCCCAAAAGGATCTTAAGTATAGGTTAAAATTGTAGGATCAGCTATCACCAAAAGACTTTGCAAAGTACTGGTTTTAGACAGCCGGCTTTATACAGGCCTAACAGGAAGTGGATGCAGAGGGAGCGGAGTCGAGCTAGTACTCAAATGAGGGCTCCCTCTGCTGGCTTGGCATTACAGAACACCCTCCTCTAGGAGCGACTCCTGGAACTCTACATGGACGTCCCTGTGGTCGTGGTGCTGAACGGTCGGGTCTGGCTCGATGGAACTCTTTGGTTAGGGACAGATCCAAGATCCTGACCCCCTCGTCTTCGCGAGTCCAGTAGCTCCTTCACCTGATATGCAGAACTACCGCCGATATCCAGAGGAGGTGGTGGTTCTGGGGCTTCATGGCCAGGGTCAGCTCCCGGGTGGACCGGTTTCAGGAGGGATACATGAAAAGAAGGAGAGATACGATAATCAGGAGGGAGCTCCAGCTGGTATGTCACTTCATTGATTTGTTTCATAATCTTGAAAGGACCGACATTCCTGGGGCTCAATTTCTTGCTGGGCAGCCGCAACATGATGTCCCTTGTGGAGAGCCAGACCCGCTGTCCAGGTTGGTAGGTAGGGTGTGGTCAACATCTACGGTTGGCATGGATCTCTTGGTTCCTGACAGCCCATTGTAGACGAACATGGGCACTGTCCCACACCCTCTCACTACGTCGTATCCAGTCATCTACCGCTAGAACAGTGGATGGTTCACCAGACCACGGGAACATGGGCGGCTGATATCCCAAAACACATTGAAATGTAGTCAGTCCTGTAGAGGCATGGGTTAGAGAGTTCTGGGCGCATTCCGCCCGTGGCAGAAACTCTGACCAGCGGTCTTGTTCTGTGCTACAATAGGAGCGAAGATATCGTCCGTTCTCCTGATTGAGACGTTCTACTTGGCTGTTGGCTTGAGGGTGATAACCAGAGGTAAGATTAACATTGATGTCGAGATGTTTATAAAAGGCTCTCCATACCTGGAATGTGAACTGGGTTCCTCGGTCACTGACAATGTTGTCCGGTAGTCCATAGACTCTGAAAGCATGTTCAAATAAGGAGAGAGCAGTGTTCATGGCACTAGGTATACCCTTGAGTGGAATAAGACGACAGGATTTAGAGAAATGGTCAATGATAACAAGTATGGTAGTAAAGCCATTAGAGAGGGGCAGGTCAGTGACAAAGTCTATGGAGAGACTGGACCAGGGTCTTTGAGGAATGGGTAGTGGTTGAAGGAGACCAGATGGCAGTTCTTTGGGTGTCTTTGACTGGGCACAAACTTGACATGACTTGACAAAATTACATATATCCGTTGACATAGATGGCCACCAGAATGAGTTTTGCACCAGATGAAGTGTTTGTGAAATACCTGGATGACCGGTACTGAGAGATGCATGAACCCATTGCATGATACGTGGTCGTAGGGTAACTGGAATATATTGTTTGTTGGGTGGACACTGTTGTTCTCTTTGAATTTTCTCCATGATGTCCCAGGATACTGGAGCTATTACAACAGTGGGTGGAAGTATAAGGTCATGGGTCTCCGTTACTATGGGTGATTCGTGTCTTCGAGAGAGAGCATCTGCCTTGCCGTTCTTGCTGCCTGGTCTATACGTAACTGAGAATAACAGTTCATGGATGATGAACAACAGTTCCTTGTTTCCCACATCATAGTTTCTCTCCGCAAGTGATAATTTCCTTAAGAAGAAAGCGCATGGATAAAGTTTGCCTGGTTGACCTTGACATTGGAATAGTACTGCCCCAATCCCACAATCTGAAGCATCGACCTCTACGATGAATGGAAGGTTAGGGTCTGGGTGTTTGGATTCTTCAACAAACGGGACAGAACGTTCTTGACATGTTGGACATGTTCTTGTTCAGTGGTTGACTAGATGAGGATATCATCAATATAAGCAATGATGTACTTGTGTAGAATGTATTTGAAGATCTCATTTATGAAGGATTGGAACACAGCTGGAGCGTTTGCAAGCCCATATGGCATAACCTGGTATTCATAGTGCCCCCTGGTGGTGAGAAATGCAGTTTTCCACTCATCGCCCTCTTTGATACAGAAGAGGTTGTAAGCACTTCTCAAATCCAATTTTGTGTATACCTTTGCCTCTCGTAGTTGTTCCAGAGCAGATGGTACCAGAGGGAGTGGGTATTGAAACTTAACAGTAACGTTGTTGAGACCCCGGAAGTCTATGCATGGTCGTAGGCCTCTGTCCTTCTTACCCACAAAGAAGAAACGACGTTCGAATGAAGCCCAAACTCTTCCTCAATGTACTCTTCCATAGCCTGGCTTTCTGTCCTGGAGAGAGGGTAAACCTTACTTTTAGGTGGCATGGCGTTGGGAAGGAGGTTGATTGCACAATCCCAAGATTGGTCAGGAGGCAACTGTGTGGCTTTGGTTTTGCTGAAAACTTCGGATAGTGACTGGTAGCAGCAGAGGCGTAGCAATTGGGCAGGCAAGCCAGGCAATTTCCAGGGGCCCCGCATTTTAAGAGGGCCCCGACAGCCGACCACGTGAACCAGGGGCGTGTAGAAACGTTTAATGGGACGGGTGCTCAGAGCTATAAAATAGTAGATAAAAGACTGAATAACAGCAACTCACATCCATCCATGACGAATCTAATATGTGATGTTTCACTAAATTAGGCAATATCAACAAGTCACTCCCGTACACGTCTCTCTCCGTGATGGTAACAGTTACACTTTTATATAAAAAGGCTGCAAATGAACCAAACCCATCCAATCTAACTTGAACATAAACACACATAACATCACAAAAACAAAAACCCAACTGTCTTGCTTAAACCAAGATGACCAAGATGACCAAGATGGCGGCGCGTGCACAACGCGAGGCTCAGTGTCTCTCCAGTTTTTGCAATTTTGCGGTATTTTTCCTGCTCATTTCGGGGCTGTTCGTACAGAACAGCTGTGCCTTCACATCGTACACCCGACAAGAGCTCCGGGATATTGGTTTTTGCATTTCTGACAGTTTTATCAGCAACCTTCGACTCGTCCCTGAGATCGCCAGAACAACCGAGGCTGCGCGTCCTACCCAACCGGGAGGAAGTGCTCGAAGGCGGCGGCGCGACCGTAAACAAAGGCGGGGTAAGCGCGGAGGGCTAAGAGCTAAGCTAAGACTAACACCTCACCGGCTCTCTTTGCCCAGCATTTTTCTCGCCAATGTACGGTCACTGGTGAACAAAATGGACGAGATTCGACTCCGAATCAACCACAGCAAAAGACTCTGGAACTGC
>JAUCMR010000107.1:21995541-22006021 GCA_032357425.1 Enteromius argenteus
TATTTTTATATATATTTTTTTTTTTTTTTTTTTTTTTTTTTTTTTTTTTTTTTTGCCTGATGTCAGTAACCCTGCTCCCTATTTCCCTATCTGGCAAATATCAGGCTGTGATATGGATATGGTTGAGTAACAGTTTTATTTAACATTTTGCCTGGAGAGGGACACTCACTTAAATAACAATACAACCCCCTGATTATTTCTATACTGGGAGTTTAACACTATCCAAGTTTTATTCCTATCTGTCCCTTTAGTATTAATACTTCCTAAAATAGGTTTTTCATACATATTTATACATAGCATAAAATAATAAATAAATGCATTATAGTCATATTTACAGAAACTTGTATTACAGTATATTTACATAATAAACAATGCATTTTTTCTGTAAATACATTTTCATAGAAAGCAAAGATGTGGGGATAACAGTTTCAGACCGCACAACTGTAAATAAATAAATAAAAAGCTCTAGTCACAAATCATAGGAAGCTTTAAACATGACAAATGTAAAGCTGCACATTACAACCCATTAAACAAAATTTAGTGAGTAAGCAAATTTTTGAGTAAATAAATAATGTTTAATAATTATTTTCATCGAGAATGTAATGGATTATATACAGTATATTTCCAGAATAGAGGCAGACATAGATGTGTTATTTTCTGTAAACTTTATTACATTAATAACAGCAGAATTAAATTATTGTTTGTTTGTTTTTTGTTTTGTTTCTTTTGTCTGCGTCACTACAACAGTACCATAAATTAGTGGCTAAATAGCTAATGGAATCTTAATTAATCAGTATTTTCCACGCCTTAGGTGAAATTAGCGAGGGGGGGGGGGGGGGGGGTTACATTTAGATTTACATTTAGATTGTGTAGTGCTGTGCAATGATTAATTGCAATTAATTGCATCCAAAATAAAGGTTTTTGTGTACATAATACATGAAATAGATTATAGATTTACAGAAATACTATAAATGCTTGTCTGTGCTACCTAGCTTGACGACACCTCAATTAGCTCCTTAATCAGCACCTGATCTCCACTATCTTTAGTCTGTAATGATGGGATTTCTGACAGTTACATTACAAGTCAGCTTGTTTGACTTTTAAAAGCAATCCAAAATCAGCACACACTGCACTATGCAGAGAGCGAAGAAAAGATTTTTGACTCCATCACATGGACTTGCATTCCAACTTTTCAAGGTTATTATGAAGCAAACTTCTATTTTAACATTTTGGTTGATGTATTCCCTCCAATCTCTAAATCGATGTATGATATGGAGTTTTCAGTAACCAATTATTTAAGGCAGTTTAGGTAATTGTTATAGTGTTCAGGGTGGCTGCCACTTTTCTGCTAGGTTGTTCTGAGTGTTGCTGTGTGGTTACTAAGGTGTTCTACAGTATAAGCTACCCCCCCATGTCCATATGATTTTCTAGTCTCTCAATAATGCTTGGGTGCCTTCATCATTGTAACTGTATGATTTTTTTCCCCTCAATTTCTAAGAAGTGATTAAAATAAATAATAATAATAATGATACAGTTTAGGCTAGCTGTCAATAAGACGGTCTGTGGCATTTAGACCTGGGCTTGTGTCCAGTGTGACTGCCAGAAGGGATTACAGCAGCTTTTGCAATTAAAGCATGGCGACTATCCCTCATTGCCTCACCTTGAAATAGACACAATAATGCTAAGAAATCTGTAAACAAAGACACACCAGACACTATAAACGTATAAAGCTGAAAGAATATGAAATTGCACATATACACATATATTCAGATGTGACATACAGTACAAGACAGTCCAAGGTATGAGTACAAAAGTCTGTGTAAAATGTTAAAGTGACACCCATGCCTGAGGTGGCCACAGGTTTGTGCTGATTTATGGGTATGTTGTTGTCTAATCGTGTGCTTCGTGTCCCTCTGTACCAGTAACAAAAAAAGAGTTTACGTCCTTATTGTGGTCACACAAACACACTACAAACCTTGAGTGCTTTTTATGACCATTAGTGGTGCAGATGGGAATTGGGTCTGGTCCACAGCTGACACAAGGGCTCCTACACTCAAAATGCACTCTCATACACCACAACCCAGCAACTGTGTTCCACTGACTCAGCAAGATACTTAGTGTCATCCAGATATGCCAGCTGATGACAGCATTGGAGAAAACACCTCTACTGTGTTTAGGATATATGCAACACCCACTGAACATGAAAGCGGGTACTCACTTACTCACTCCTAACTAATTACCAGCTCACTCCTATCTCACTCCTAACTAATTACCAGCCCATGTTGATGTTAGAAGACTGTTTAAGCTAAGCTGTTAGCTCTGTGCAAATGACATTTAAAAATGCAGGGACATCCCATACACTCAAAACAAATTCTGAAACACAGACAGCCCTGTTTTTTGTATGGCCATCACATAACAAATATTTAAATCCTTCTGGGCAAATGCAAAATAATTTAAAGTGTTCTTCTGAACTGCACCTTCATTTCCTTTTTCATTTTCAGTCTCTTTATTTTGGCCTGATATCTCACTGTCACTCACATGACTTTAATACTCAAGATTTAACAAAACTAACTTGTCTAAATTGTCAAAATTAGTACAATAATAACTACATCTTTACAATATCTTAATAAAAAAATCCTAATACTAAACATGAGTTTTCTCTTTAACTATGATTTTAGTATAGCAAAAATACAGTACCTGTTTTTTTTGTTTTCGTTTTTTTTTTAGAAAATGAATTATTTATTATAATTTGTAATTATTTTTTATTACAAATTCCATGGTTAAACTATGGTTAGTGTAGAAAAACCATGATTAATTTGTGGTTACCATTGTTTAACAATGGACTCTTTTCACAAGACTATGATGGCGAATTTAACAGTCATCAGTCACAATACTCAAAAGTGTTTTTTTTTTTTTTTTTTAATGTATGTACATTTATCCCTCTAAACCTATTATAAAACAATATGATTATCTGTCTGCTAAATTACTATGGCAACTTTACACTAGATAATAATGATGTCCTTTAGTATGTAACGGTGGTGGCTGCCCTAATACAAATTATCAACTTTCAAAAATAATTTTTGGGCACCAGACAGGATTAAAACTGTCAAATTAAATTATCCCAGGATAGAGGAACCACCTGTAACACATTTTTAAAAAGTCCAAGAAGAGTTGCAGTTTATAAGGATTTCTTTACACTGTCCACAAAAAACTATTTGGAAAAAAACCCAAAAAACTTCCAGCTCACTCAATGTGAAAGTGCGATCCATGATGAAACATGTGTCATCCTACATTTTCCAGTGAAAGATTCACGTCCACATTCATTTATAAATTTGACCATAGAAAGAGAAAGAAAAAGGAAAATAAACATTGGATAAACATATTGTTCATATTAAGAAACAATATAAATATCAAAGAGCAGTCTTCAAGATCAAAGATAACATTTGCATCATCATAGCAAAAATAAAACCACACAGAATGGGCCAATGTGAATGCAATGCATGTAGTGGCGAATGTATGAATGAGTGTGTGATGGTGGTGACACGTAACTTAAGGCTACTGACTGAGTTTGCAGACGTAAAGGATGCAGGAGAGTGTAGCGGTCATCATCAGACACCAGGACCGAGGTTGATAGGCAGCCTTAACTTGTAACATTCGTCCAAATCGTACTATATAATAATGATAATGTTCAATTTAAAAAAAACAGGGCAGAGGTCCAGGCTGCCAGGACACTGGTTCTCCCAATGGCCAGTCCATGCCTGCTTGAATTGGTTATTTTTAACAAATGGTATACATGTTTCTCATGAGGTTTTGAAAGTCATTTGGACTATGATGGTTCTTTTTGTCCTTTATTTGAAGCTTTACATCCCCAGTCTCTATTCATTTTTATTCTTCTTAAAAGAGCTGCTTGTTTCTGCTTAACACCTTGTTTCGTTTTCCACAAGAAACTGTATATATATATATGTGTATATATATATATATATATATATATATATATATAGAAAACTAGTACTTTAAAACCAAGCACTAATGTTTCTGTAAAAATCTAGTTTTATTATGTTGTGTAGATGTGGTTCCTGCTGTTATTACAAATGTTAATTGCACTACTCCACACATGCTGTCAACGAAAAAAACAGAAAAATATTAGCAAAATAATTTTGTAAGAGAAAGACCTCTAGTGGTATTTTGTAAGAGAAAAACCTTTAGCTGATGTCACAGTGTGCTGCAGTATAGGTTCCAGTAACACATTACTTACTGAATCACACCCACTGATAAAATTGGTCATAGTGAAAGCAAATGGTCTCCAGGGGCAAGTCCGTATGCCCCACTCCCCCCATTCACCCACTCGGAGTGCTCTGCTAGCCTGTTCCATTGTGTCTCTTTGCTGCACTACAGAATATTCAGTAAGGGGCTTGTATCTCACACTCACACACAGTGCAATCTCCTGAGTATTACAAAAAAAAGTACCCTACAAATTGAGACTTCCAGAGACAAGCAAGTTTTGCTTACATTTGCTACCAATAATCATTTGGATCATTCTGAAATTCACAATTCGGAACCATCCCAAAACGGATTCTAATAAGAATTAAGAAGTAAGATAATATAATAACATTTTTACTCAGGCTTTTACACCTGTATAAGATAAGATAAGGATTCTATTAGAAATTAATATTAAAAGAAAGAAAAAATAAATCTTTCAGGATTTTAAACCCCCTACAGCTTCCTTTGTGACTTCCTTTAACTGTCCAATAACAATTCTATTTGCTATAATACAAATGAAACAACATGCAATATACATTCAATTAATATTAATCATAACAAAAAAGTTTACCCATAATATTTTAACTGACTCCTGAGAACTCTTATTTGATACCATTAGTATGGGTTTCAGATCCTGTACACATTCCTGACAAGGGCAAATGGTTCCTTCTAAAACTCTAGAATAAAATATACTATTTTATGTATTTATTTATTTTTGCTATTATCCTATTTAAACCTATTTTGTAATGTTTTAGAATCATCATAGTGCTGTATCAAAATGTATTAATATACATTTTACATAGAGACATACATAGATAGATTAGGGCTGCCTCGAACCTGAAACCACCTGACTGTTCATCCACTAACATTCTCAAAAATCTGCCTCTACACTTCTAAAGTTACTCACTAAACGTCAGCAGAAAAAAATGGCATACGTTTCGATTTCTACAACACGTTTTCTTTTAAAGTATAAGTATACCGATGTTTGACTTACCAGTGGTACAGTGAGCTTGTAACGCTGCTGTGTGAGTGTGTGTGGGTGGGCGTGGATGCTGCAGGATCGCGCTGAGCTCCGTGTCTTTGTCTGCCGCTTCAGCTGCTGCTCTAACTGCGATGCCTTCCTACCGGCACACCGCGCGGTCCTAACGCCGCCCAACACACGCCCACAATCAACGCCTACTGCAGGCTGTCCAGAAACATCTGCATTCATGTGGTAATAGACTGTCATAACCTAACGTGCAAGCCGAACATACTGCAGTCAAATGTTATTGACTGTTGACTACATAATTATTGACTAAAGGACACACAATAGCCTGCTGCCTACTATTTTTAATAAATATGTTGAGAAAAGCTATGTAATAATAAACACTTGACTAGAACTATACGTTGTGTGTTTAATTATCATTAATTATCGTTCAGTTATTATCTTAATTGTTATTCACACTAGCCTATAAAAGAATAATTCAGCTAAACTGGAAAGACAGTCTATCTCTTTATAAAACTACTAATGAGTCAATAGAACCTAACCTTGTTGTGGAATGTACTGCAGTCAGAATATTCAGCACTGAGATAACTAACGTTCAGAACAGAATAGAATTGATGCGGGGGGTTTTCTTACTGTACAAAGTAATACCTATATGCCTATATATTGTATTGTTTCTCTTGTGTTGGCTTTTATGTGAATTCACTGACAAAAGAACTGATTTCTTTCTTTTTACTGATATAAAGAACTTAAAGGAGTTTGAAAGTCTGCAGGTCTATCAACCAAGGCTATTCATTTAGCTTCATTTGATTTGAATTGATCATTTGAGGGGTCTGTTCCAATCTCTTTCCAGGGGAAATTAAATTGGAATGAATATTCAGGAGTAAAATTAAATAATATTTAATATTTAATAATATATAAAATAACCAATAATAACAGCTATAAGACGTTACATTTTGTGTTGTCAAATGATTAAAAATAAATAACTAATTAATTGCACATTTTCTGTAATGAATCATGATTAATTGCAGATTTTCTGTCATTTTTCATGATTGATTGCATATTAATTTAACATATTTATATTGTAATAATTTCACATTTAACCTCCAAATCAATGTAAAAGCGACATAAAGGTGTAATTTTTTAATATGATTAATGACATCTTTAACCTATTATTAGAACTGGCCCCAACTAAGTCAGGTTTCTCCCAAGGTTTTTTTTTCTCCATTCTCTCACGGATGGGGTTTTGGTTCCTTGCCGCTGTCGCCTTTGGCTTGCTTAGTTGGGGGCACCTAATTTCTAGTGATTATCGTCGCTTTGATTACAGAGACCATCTCTGCATTTGATAAATAAATGGTTTAATCTCATCATTATACATTACCATCATTCTGTTCTCCTATTTGATAATGTCCAGTGCTTTGCTACAATCTGTATTGTTAAAAGCGCTATATAAATAAAAGTAATTGATTGATTGATATTATTAATGAAGACCAGTATCACTGACACTAATAATACTAATGATTGCTGTATTAAATGCCCCTCAATTTTAGCCAGTAATTATAGTCATTCAACATGATAGGTAGAATTGAAAGTCATTATTTTTAACATTTAAAGGGATAGTTCATCCAAAAATGAAAATTCTTCAGAACATAAATTAAGATATTTGTTATATCTAAAGCTTTCTGACTCTTCAGCAACATAACTACCATGTTCAAGGCCCAGTAAAACTCATTAAAGTAGTACATTTGAATTTTATGAAGCTACAAGAATACTTTTTGTGCAAAGAAAACAAAAATAATGACTTTATTTTACATTTTTTTCTCTTCTTCACTCAATGCATTTTCATGAGAGTACCACAACAAATGCATGCAGTCCTGCTAATGTATTTTAACAATGTCCTTGTTATTTCTCTGTGTTGTTGTCTATGCAGGGTCAGAAAGCTCTAAGATTTCCTATAAAATATCTTAATGTATGTTTTAAAGATGAGGGGGTTGGAACTGTGAGGGTGAGTAATTACACAATTTTCACTTTTGGGTAAATTATACCATTTATTTTATTTATGTATTGTTTTTTTGTTTTTGTTTGTAAATTTAACTTTTAGTTAAAAAGAACATAAGTAACATTAAAGTTGTTGACGTGCCTTGAAACATGCAGCATTATTCAATGTGGTATAAGTAGCCTAATTATTTTACACATATGTATGCAGTAAAATGAAAAGATATAACATAAAAGGAATGGAATGGAAAGGAAAGGACATGACATGTGGCCAGGTATGGTTTCCCATACTAGGAATTTGTGTTCTGCATTTAACCCATCCAAGCACACACACACCTGGAGCAGTGGGCAGCCATTGCTGTGGCGCCCGGGGAGCAGTTGGGGGAACGGTGCCTTGCTCAAGGGTCTCACCTCAGTCGTGGTATTGAAGGTGGAGAGGGCTCTGGTTATTCACTCCCCCCACCTACAATCCCTGCCGGACCTGGGACTCGAACCTGCAACCTTTTGGGTTACAAGTCCAACTCCCTATCCATTAGGCCACGACTGTATCCCTTATGAAAATTAACCATGTTTTTTTTTCTTTTTTTTACTGCAAATACAACAAAAATACATGGTTGTTGGAAACCATGAATTAACTATCATTTTGCTACGTTAAGCATGTGGTCATACAAAACATGATTGCTACACTTTGTCTATGGAAAACCATTTTCATTTTCATAAAGGATTGTCTATAACAACTAATTATAGATAATAATCATAAGTCGTAATTGTCACATGTATGTTCCTGTTTCATTCCTGTTTGTCCATATTCTGACCAGTGCTGTAATGCTGACCAAGTCTATTGATGCATTCTCCAGTATATTGTTGTTGTTCCATTTCTGCTTTTTCTTTTTTGGCTACAAAGGAACACCTTGTCACCTTGTTGACAAAAATAATTGTTTTGGTGGCCATTTACATCTGTTTATGAGCAATCCTGTGCTGACAAAATTTGAATTTCCTCATCTAGTTTGACCCTATGTTTGCATATTGGCCACCATTCACTTAAAGCAGGGGTGTCAAAGGGGAGCCATGCAGAGTTTTGTTCCAACCCTGCTCCAAAACACATGCTATGCAGTTTTCAATTAAGCCCAAAGGACTTGATTAATTGGATCAGGTGTGTTTAATTACAGTTGCATCTAAACTGTGCAGGGCTCCGGCCCTCCAGGAATTGAGTTTGACACCCCTGACTTAAAGGGTCATGAAACTCCCCTGTTTCAGAGGTGTTTTTTTTTTTTCAAACCGGAGGTGTGAAAAAAACTTTCTGAAAAGGGGCATTGTTCACTGGGGGTAAGGTGTGGGGGTAGAGTGTGAAGAAAATGTGAAGATTGCATAAAAGAGGAGTAACAATAAGTAAATAAATACTGCTAATTTGCACACCGACAAGAGGTGTGTTAGACTTGAAGTTGCGCTGCAGTGACCGTAAAGCGCAAAAATGACCAGTTTCCACTTATATTGTAATGTCTTTTCACATTTTTTTTTTTTTTACGTTATTTTTTACATTTATTATCTTAAATTTCATGCCATTGCTGTTAGTATTTTGTGTATTTTAGCACAGCTAAAACATTGTATTCATCATCATCATCAGGACCAGGATTTCAATGACATGTCAACAATATTTGATATTTATCAGCAACACTAATGTTCACTTGAGTTGTTTTATATACATTACTTTTAATTAATCTACATACAAATATCAATATACAGTGAAGCTAACCCCCTGAGCAAAAACATATTTTAACCACATTAAACATAGCATAGTTATGTGGCATTTGGCACAGGAGAATGGCATGGAACAAATAATGATCGATGTACAACAAGAGAAGGTGACACTTTTTTGTTATTAACTGCATTGCAATTTTTTTTATCTTTAATAAAGTATTAAAAAAAAATTAAATCACTGTATATTGTCCTAATAATGTTTGAGTTTTAGAATTCATAAACACTTCTGTTTAACGATCAGTAAAGAAACCACATTAAAATCTCATTTAAATCTAAGTCGAGTCAAGTCAACATTATGTATATAGCACTTGTCAGCAGCTTTACAATATTAAGCAGGGAAACACTGTGTCATAATAGCGTACCATTCTCCTCTAGCCAGATGAGCCCAGCAGGCTGCAACAAAATCAGATTGTGCCGACTTGTCTGGTTGATGTGGTCTTGTCCCGATGGTAGTCTAGGTGACAATGTTTTGGGGGGGATTTGTCTCTGGGGCTCATCTATTTGACATGGTTTCTGCTGACATTCAGGGCTATCGAGGACATCTCTAGGTGCTGATCCACTGACTGGTCTGAAATGGTGACCTTGGAATAAGAAAGAAACACACCAAAATTAGCGTAGATGCCATTCTTCTAATGATGTAACAAGTACATGGATTGTTATGAAAGGTGTTCCTGGTTCTGGTTGACCTAATTAATGCAGCCTAACAATCCTTTAAAAGATTTAAATATTAGAAATGTGTTAATGTGTTGTGTGTAAGCCATGTGTAATGAGGCGACAGGGACAAGAGACATGCAGATCCATATGCAAGGTTTTAATCAAAGAAGTGATCATAGAAATGTAAAGTCAAACAATGACAAATAGGTATATAGTAAGCAAGGCACAAGAGTAGTCCAGAAAACAGGCGAGGATCAATCAAAGGAACATAATCCAACAGGGCAAGGCAGAGAAATAATCCAGCTGCACAGCAATAGTCCAGGCAGGGGCAAACAGAGTCCGAATGGCGAGATGAAAGGGTAATCCAAAAAGCAAAGGCAAGAATCTGAACACAGCAAAACAGCCAAGGCAAGACTATGACTAGACTACAAAAACTAAAACTGGCTCTATAGAGTAGCTATCGCTACAAGAGTGATAAAGGCTATATAGTAATAGTAACAATACTGGCGATCTGAGCAGGAACTGAGTGGGTATTATATAGTGTGTGTGATTGGGATTAGGTGAGCATGTGATTACTGAAATGGCAGATGGGAAATGTAGTCCAAGGTAACGTGAAACCTGCAAGAAAATACCCCAGTTATTGCAGTGACAGCATCATGCTGTGGGGGTGTTTTTCAGCTGCAGGGACAGGGCAACTGGTTGCAATCAAGGGAAAGATGAATGCGACCAAGTACAGGGATATCCTGGATGAAAACCTCCAGAGTGCTCAGGACCTCAGACTGGGCCGAAGGTTTACCTTCCAACAAGACAATGACCCTAAGCACACAGCTA
>JAUCMR010000107.1:22015209-22026526 GCA_032357425.1 Enteromius argenteus
TTGGTGTAAAGCTGCTTTGCAATGATATGTATCATGAAAAGCGCTATACAAATAAATTTGAATTGAATTGAATTGAACATTGTGCATGTCCTGATTTTGCCAAGTACTGTCAGTTTCTGTCAGTGTTCCCCCCTGTCTAGTGTTTTGTGGACTTTATTATGAAGTGTCTCTCTTTGCATCCATGTTCCCTTGTGTCTGTGCTCCGGTACTCACTTGTTTGTTTCCATGGCAACTCATCAGCTCCTCCAGCTAGTTAAACTTATGTCATTGTCTTGTCTACTTAAAGCCCTGTCTGTGTATGATCATTGCTGAGTATTGAGTTTTTCTTGTGTAAAGTGTTTCCTTGAGTTTTCCTTGTTTTGTTCGCCCGTGTACCGACCTCTGCTTTTTTCTGGATTTTTGCCTTTCATCTTTGCCCCTTTGGCCCTTTTAATATTGTTCGCCGTTCAATTGACCCTTGCTTCTGTACTGGACTATTCTTGTGTTTGCCTCCACCATTACTGTTTGCTGTAGTCTGGACCCCGCCTGTTTGACCATGTATTTCAATTAAGCCTCGGAATTGAATCTGCACGCCCCCGTCTCCTTCGTTACAGAATTCTCAGCCTCATCAGGATCCAGCTGCTTTTCTTTTGGATGTTGGCCAGGTATGGACAATGTTGTTGGTCCTCAAGCAGGGCTCTCAATCGAACTCACTGTTCACTCTGATCTATCGGACTGTATAATCAATGACTTTTTTTGCGAGGGCGTGCGTCAGCCGCTTATATTCTGGAGGTTCCCCACTCTGCCTGCGCCGCCGTGGCTCCATGTGCCACTCTCTCTGTTCCATGGTCCAGGTCCACCAAGGATCCGTCCTCCAGGCCTACCGTTGCTCCATGCCCAGACCCTTTCTTCATGGACCTGGCCTTCCATCCCTCCCCCAGTGTTCTGTGGACTTTTATTATGAAGTGTTTGTCTCTCTCTGTGTCCATGTTCCCTTGTGTCTGTGCTCTGTTACTAGCTTATTTGTTACCATGACAACTCATGTTACAACATGCAATAATGTTCTGTTTATTATAAAATGCTAATTTATTCTGTTGCTCTAAATGCTCAGAATGATTCTGATTGGCTAACAGTGTTATTATAGTTCAGCTGGTTAAAAAAAAAATCCACAATATAAAAACTATTAATTAAATAGATTATTATTTATTAAATTTAACAGATAATTAAACTTTTATTTTTTTTATTTTTGGAAATATAATTGAATAATTAAATTAATAATTAATTAACTAATCACATTGCTATTCTCATAGAATTACAAAGATTCTAAAAACTAAATAGTTGTCTTTATAGCTATTGCCTTGGTGTGAACAATGGTATACCTAAATCCTAAGTATAAACACAACAGCCACCCAAAGGAGTTTCAATAAACTACCCCCTTCACCAGGCTCTGTTTCTTTTGTAGTGACTCCAAATGGCCTCCTGTTTCTTCTAGGTGGGGCAATCTGTTTTTGGGTGCCTCTCTCTCTGCCTCTTCAGATAACAGCTGTCTCTGCATTCTAAGCCTCTTTTACCCAGCTCATATCACACATTACTCTAATTCAAGCTGACCACAATCTGTATCACACTTCCACACAGCTGCTGTCCTCAGTAAAACTGACAATGCTGAAATTGCATTAAATAAAGATTGCATTTTTTCCTAGTTCTGAAAACACTAGCTGCGTTTCCATTACTCTTCAAAATATTGTCAAAGTTTTGTGCAAATCTGTTATACTGAGATAAAAGAAAAAATTACCACTATAAACGTATTTCAAAATTGTTACTTTTTTTGTGAAATATCAAATATTTTTTTATTGCTACACAGTTTTACAGGATCAATATTGTAACTTATTTGTAATATTTTAACTCTTAATATAGTACAATATTTTGTCATTGCAACATTTTTAGAACAGCCTTCATTAACAACTGCAATTTACATTCACTCTTATCACATCAGTCACAATTGTCACCATCAAGCTGTTAATGCATTGTGTGACCACACTTAATATATGTGAATATATTTATTAATACTAGAAACCTATCCTTTCGTTTTGGAGCTTTGATGCAGCCATCATCTTCTCAAGGTGCAAACAGAAAATAAACTGCTCTGGTGATGTTACAAATTTTCAAAAATCATGTGAGACAGTGCATATTTGATTGAGAACCTTTACTTTTAAAAATATTTGCAGGAAGTGCACTAAAACATCAGACAGTAATGTTTTACAAGTGAAAAAAAGAAAGGAATTCTGGTTAGTAACATAGGTTCAGTATAATGTATAATATTAATTAAATGTCTACTAACCCATACAGAGAAAAGATGACTTGGATAGACCTACAAATGGTGTTTTTGAAACACAAGGAACCATTATCTGGTCTGGCAGTGCATGTGCAGTGTATGTGTTACTGTGGCATCTGGTTAAGGAAGACATAAACAGATGATAGGAGGTGGCAGCAGATGCCTGGAAGGTGGGGTGTGGGGGTGGGCAGCAGGAAAGAGAAACAGAGAGACAGAAAGAGTCAGAGAATGAGAATTAAAAGGGAGGGGCAAATGAGAAACAAGAGGACATCCAGGGTGACAGAGCACGAGTATGAAGCAGATGACCCAGACACAGTGGCGCTCAGTCAGGTGTGCACAGCGCTCACTGCAGGAGCTGTGGAGCCCCCATATGGCAGACAGGACAAGTGATGCCACTTAAAATCAATTTAATACTCTATCTGTACATGGCATTGTAAAAATGTATTACAAAATATATATGTGAAACATGCAAAGATTTCCCTTAAACATCAAATGGCAATTTTAAGTGGAACGATTCTACTACAAAGTTACATCCTACATTTCACAGCCCACATGGTGCAAAGGGAAGTGATTTTAAATGTGAAGTATCAGTTCGAACAAATGACAATGTCATTTTTGGCAAGCACAGATCTTTGTCGGACTATATTGTGTAATGCATGCATAATAAACATTTACGACAAACTAAAATATACTTTAATGTAATTTAAACGTGTTTGTTATGTTGTTCAATGTTAGTAAACTTTCAACCAAAAAGAAAACATAATGCTTGGAATGTATTGTGTGTGTGTGTGTGTGTGTGTGTGTGTAAAAGGAAAATCAGGTCATATGAATGGGACAGAGGGCAAAATACCAAACCAGTCCAAGACCAATAAATGGGTGTTCAGAAAAACAGCTGTGTCTACTCTGTTTACATGTGCTTGTATATTGGGTAGAGCTAGACAGATGGGGAATATAGTCCCATCACACATTATTGTCTGATCTTTGTGTGTGAATACACACCCTTTGCTGTCAGCTGTTCTGTCTCTAGTTCTCTTTGTTTCCTTTGATTTTCTAGGTATATCCTTTTAAATAATAATAATAATAATAATATTAATAATAATAACACATTTAGGTACTACAATTAATTATAATTAAAATGATGACATTGCCTACATTTATTTTTTACCTATATTACATTTTTGAGTGGAATGGAATAAGTGTGTATAAGTTAATATATTTTGCTAAAAGATTATGAAAACGTATTTATTAAGAACAATGTGCACTAATAAATATTCACTATTATCTATTATTTAATAAAGGGGTGTGGTTGGCAAATTTACAGCGGGACAAAGAGGGAACAATAAAAAATGAGAACAGGAGAGGGATAAAGGCACAGAGGGGGAGGTTAAATGAAAGACATGACCTGGTTTTCTTTTATCTGCTGTTCCATTGTCATGGTTACGGGACGCAAAGTGTCTTTTGTATGGATCAGAATGAAGGTTTGCAGGATAGAGCAACTGCTTAATTAGAGATATCTGGAAAGCCGTAACAGATCCCAAAGCATAGATTCAGTATGCATCCTTTTTTTCCATTTCATGGTACTACACAGTACTTAAATGGATACAACAGTACTTCCAAAAACATGGTTTTACCATGGTATTATATTCAAAAATAGTAAAAGCATGGCGTTTTTTGTTACTTGATTTCTTTTTCCATGGTCCCTGATATGTTAAAATCAGCGCTGGCATTGAAGGGAAGAGTACTCAGCCCACCCTGTGCTGTGCCCATGCTGTGAGGCTGGCATTACCGCAGGCTTAACTAGTGTCTGTGTGTGTGGGATGGGCCGACTGTGTGTCTTCTTCCTTGAAGCACATCAGGTCTGCCTGAAAGACTCTAATTTTGCCAAGAATAAAAGCATCTCTTTGAGATTAAAAGCAATTAACACAGCAAAGGAAACTGTCCTTCACTTAAACTCATTTATATTGTTAAAGCAGGTGTTTACCATACTCATTAGTCATGCAAAGCTTTAAGTTCTTATTTTACTTGAAGACGAGCATGCTTGCAAAAATGTATAAATATATAAGAGGTTGTAAATTAATCAAAGTACCAGAGGCATAGTTGCCTGGTCACTGAAGAATGATGGCAGAAACCAGATTCCATAAAATTCACTTTTGTGGCTTTTAGTTAATGTCTGTTTGCTTTTAGGCTTTTTGTATGCAAGAATATTAACTGCAATATGGTTAGTGTGAGGACGTACTTTCCAGAAGGGGGGAGTTCTGTCACATGTCTGTGTTTTGATTTAGTTCTGTTCTGTTTCCTAATCATGTGTTAATCTGATTTCCTAGTTTGTTTCCTTAGCTTCTGATTCCGTTCAACTCTTCTGTTAATCATGTCATTAATTCTCCTTGCTATTTAAGCTTAATGTTTCCTGAAGTCTTCGTTCAGTCTTGTCTGTGGTAAATATGTAGTGTATTGCTCTATATCGCTTGTTCATTAAAACCTCTTGTTAAATGTCCTCATCATACAATTAAATTAGATTGTAATACACCAAAACATTACAGTGGTTTATGGATGTCTATTTTTTGGCCTTTGAGTGTTTTAAAATGCTTAGAGCACATCTAGAGAAGACGCTCTGCTCAGGTGTATTGTTGCTCTCCTATTAAAAATAATTTTTTTAACATGATATATTTATATTCTTAAACTTTTTAGTAAAAAAAGAAAGAAAAAAAAGACTGTAAGAATAATATAGTTAAAACCTGTTAATTGGAAAATGAAAAGTTCCTTTACTATACACAGTGAAAAAACTAGCCAATCTAAATAAACCTTTTTCCTGTAGTTGAGATTTTACACTAAAATACTTGTATATTGCAGGTACAATTACAGTTAATTCATAGTTTTTGGAAGTCATCTCATAACTTTTAATAAAAACCCTCAAAATTGCATTCCTAGAATTCCCTGTTTGACATCAGTTTTTTTGTTTTTTCTTTTTTCATTTAAATAAACATATAGTGTTTTCTTAGCATCTATCTACATCAGTAAAGTTTGTGGGACAGCTACTTGATGAACTTTGATTCTGCATGTGGATTTATTATAACCTCCGTGTTTTGGGGTGACTGTAAGTGTCACGGTGGTACTCACACATATTGTACAAAGGCATGGATCTTGCAGAAAACAGGAACTTTAATAATCAAAGTAGACTGGTACAACGTACACGTAAGAAAGACACTTAAATACTGACACAGAGGGTAGAAACACAAGCACTTAAATACAGACACTGATGAGGGCAGAACTCAAGGCACATGGGGAACACGGCTGGACACTAATTAACATAATCAACTAAACTAGGACAGGAAACACAGGACCAAATAAGGACATGGCAGACACATGGGGAGCAAAACACAAGGAACACCAAACACAGAGTCTGACAGTAAGTTTGCTGTAACGCATTGTTAAAGCATTAAACTCAGTTCCTGGAGGGCTGCAGCTCTGCACAGTTTAGCTCCAACCCAAATCAAATGCAAATAATCAAGCTAATTAAGCTATTCAAGATCACTAGAAACTTCCAACCAGGTGCTAAACTCTACAGAGCTGTGGCCCTCCAGGAACTGAGTTTGAAACCACTGCTGTAAAGGTTTAAATCAGATTTCAGTTTTTAAGTACATTAGTATTGTCTCATTGTATTAGTTCATTGAAAATAGGTATTTGTTTTTAGTATTGTTATTATTGTTGTTGTTATTATCTGTAAAACATAAAATATTGCTATCATATTTTATTTATCTATTTATATATATATATATATAGAGAGAGAGAGAGAGAGAGAGATAGATATAGATAGATAGATTTACTATATAGCTCTGGCACAAACCACTATCACTATTAATGGTGATGCTACCACTGAGTAGTATATCTCTGTAGTACTTCTGCATTTGTGTACCTGTCTGTATGGTCTCTGTGATGTATAGACTGTTGTTTTTTTATTAAAAAGAAATTCATTCAAAAATACTTCAAAGTGTTCTGAAAAAGAGTGATCTTTACAGACAATGACATTCCCATTTTTAGTGTAAAGTCAAGTAAATACACAAACACATACGTCATACAAAATGCAAACACATCTTACAAAATGAATGAGAAAACACTAAAAAAACATTGCCTGACCTCATCATACACAAACATGCTTTGAGCATTTGAAACTTCAGAGACACTAAACTTGATCATACAATTACTTTGAACTCTTGTATAAAAAACAAAAGTGTATAGCAGTGACAGCTTAAAACAGTGTATAGCAGAGTGTTTGTGGTCTGTGGCATTATTTAAACATTTAAGATCAAAAAGACCACAGTTAACTGTTCCAAACCTCATTTGTCCATTCATTTACATGTTCAAACATAACCTGTACACATTATGTTTGCCTTTTATTAAAGCCCTTTTGACTATAATATAATTATGATCATTTCCTGTGTGGGTGACTTGTGGTCTCTGCCTCTGCAGTCTCTGCATGATGCAAATGTTGGAGGTTTACTTCCTGGCAGGATGAACCACCTAATGTAATATACTGTATACACGATTCCTATTGGAATTTCTAGTATAGTTTGTAACTAAGACAAATAAATAGAGCTATCATAGATAAAAATCGTAAAAGACCTAAAAATAAAATCCTAAAATCCTACTATACAGAATGCCCTTTTCTCTTCCTTCAAATCCTACTACACTAAAAAAAGAAAAGGAAGGAAAGAAAGAAAGAAAGTTTGGTTTTTCCTTTAAATGGGAAAACAAAAACAAACAAAAAAATGCCAATGGGCAAGAACAATAATCTTGTTCCCTTATTTTTATTAACCCACCGGCAGATATTTTTCTTGTTTTAAGCTAGAAATTACTTTTGTTTTCTGAAAACAAGGCTTTATATCTGAAGTCATTTGTTTCCTCAAGTTAATTTACCTTTATTTGTGATAGTTTAGTTATATGTACTTTTTCAGTCTAGAAAAATGCCAGTATGAACCTTTAGAATTGATTCCAAGTTTAGATTTCTTGACTGTGTGATCTGGAGTTTTATAAATCATTACTCTGTTATAAGAGAAGCACTTAACCTCAGAATATATCATACTGAATAAGACAAAATTGTGAGGATTCCATTCCACAAGGAACTCTCTATTTTACTCCACAACTGTAAATCACACATGACCCCTTGTGGATAGAATTGGTATTTACATTTAGAACTTTCTTTCAATGCACTATATTTTTTTTGATATTGAAATATCAAGTAAAAAGGGTATTATAAAATCACCAACACTAGTTGTCAAGTGGTGTCTAAAGCAGGTCTCCAGGTAGGCTATATCATACTGAATAAATGATGATTCTAAAAGAAAACAGCTGCTTGCTATAGTATCAAACACACCTTTCACATTCATCTAACTGATGCCTTTATTTAATTATTTTTGCTAATTCTGAATATTTCAGGAAACAGTTTGTTTCCCACATGAAAATGTAATGAGTGGAAAGTGTCCATATGGAAATAAATATATACAATACAGTATGGTCATATAATGTAAAAACATAAAAACAACATTCTTCAAACATTTTGGAGACGTTATCTATAGTTCTTCTGGATTTAATATGTCTTAGTTTGTTCTGTTTCTTAATGTAATTTCAGACTCTTTGATGACGAGATCTCTTTGTGGACCACTGGCTGTTGTCAGACTCCTTGTAAAAACATGTTTTTTAAATTTGGCAGCCTATTTGGCGTGCTGCCCTGTTTGTTTGTTTGTTTGTTTTTATTTAACATTATTCTTATTATGTAATTGCCTGACGAATGTACTAAAGTGATTTCCGAATTCACCTTTCGATAATAAATCTCTAATAAATCATGAATTGTTTAGTTGTGACTGACAAAGCTAAGTTTTGGCAGACGTGCGCTCCACGCCTCATCAAACTGTTTTGATCAGAGTAATCAATGTGAAAAATTTGAGAATGGAGTGGAAGTGCCCAGGTGGAGCAGAGAAGCAAAATAACTGATTAGGAATTCAATTGCAGGTCAGTTTTTATCTGTAAATAGGCTATTGTAGTTTGTCTTTGTTTACTTAGTAAAGCAGTAGCAGCCCATCACTCATCACTCAATACTAAAGGACATCATTATTGTCTACTGTAAAGTTACAGCAGTAATTTAGCAGACAAAAGAATCATATTTTATAATAGGTTTCGAGGGAGCAAAGGCAGACAACAGCATAACCCTAAAAATTAAAGATGTTTTTTCTATAAATCCAAAGTCAATGGTTACCATGGACCTTTTTCACATTTCCTGGAACAAGAACTGTGTTGCTAGAAAGCTACAGGAAAAAGTAATTTTCTCCTAAACTGAAGCCTTTTTTCAATAAAGCAGTGTAACTGCACAGCCATTGGTTCGTGCAGAATATTTAACCAATGGCTCTGCATCAGTGTGTTTATCAACTATGCAGAAATGACCCTTGCCTGTAAAGCAGGGATGTCCAGTTTATAAAACCTAGCAAATGTGTATGGTGAAGCCCAGCTGGCCACTACATAAATCTCTGCAATGGACAAACCACAAGACCATGCCCAAGAAGAGGCGACGCCTCTGGTGGAGTGGGCTCATACTCCAATGGGGCATTGCAGGCCCAAGCTAGCATAATGACGTCAACTATCCATCTAGAAAGTCTCTGCTTTGTGACTGAATGCCCTTTGGTGCAGCCACCGAAGCAAACAAGGAGTTGATACAACTGCCTATACGGGGCAATGTAAATTGTTCAATGTAAATTCTCTCTGACAGGGCAGAGTAAATTCAACTCCTGGTCCTCTTCTGAGGAAGGAAGCACAGAAAGAATGATGATAATTCCAGAAGCAGAGCGGCCTTCAGTGAATCAAAGAAAGGGCCCTTCAAAGCCCTCAGAAGAGTGGAAAGATCCCATGTGGGGACAGTGTGGGTGTGAGGCAGGTTCAGCATCCAGCATCCCTTCAAAGAACGGACAACTAAGTTGTTCCGGCCCACCGATTGGCCAGCTAAAGGGGCATGGGAGGCCATGAGGACTGGAATTGAGAACCGCTGATGTTCACAGTCATGCTGTTCGAGCAGACCAGAAAATGGTGTCCCCTTAGGTCCAGCAAGAAGATCTGAAGGGCCCTATACTCTGCCAGCATTTCCAGGCAGTTGATGCGTAGACTTTCTTCTGCTTTCGACCAATCTCCAAAAGTCAGTTTGCCATTACACAGAGCTCCCCAACCTGTGTTAGAAGTATCTGTCAAGACTGATTTTGAAGGAGGTCATGAACTTCTGTATGGCCAGAGCATATTCTGGCATGACTACTGGACTGATTTTGGCTGAGTAAAAAATTGCTCCTAAGAATGGCAAAAGCTGTTACACAGGCCTGGTCTATCTTGATAGATAAGCGCCAATGACATTGTGCATGGGACGGAACCCATGGTTTCAGCCAATACTGGTACAACTAGTGCTGCCCACTAAAGGTACCAGCCCTACAGTGTCCGACTGTAGATCTTATGACACAACCCTGCAGTGTTCTAGATAGCTGTTTTTATCGCTTAGGGACTGTCATGTTTAAAGAATTACAGTTGTCACATGTCTGCATAATCTCATCCCATAGACTGTTCAAATAAGTCTCACTAAGGTACTCTTCAAAAGTTTGTTTCAGTGTTCCAATGAGTTCAAGTGTTTTTGACAGATCTAACTTAAAAGACTGAAGCATGTCTGATAAAAAATGTTGTGTTACCAAGGACCTTCTTAAAGACTGACAAAAGCCCAATGAAATTCAAGTAACCCCCTCACTTCTACAGCCTGTCAGGATGTCTCTAAAATGTCCTCAAGCACTCTCTTGACAATCAATCCATTAAGTTTTGATAAGCTATATATCTGTACGCCCACCTGGTAGTGCACTCTCAAACTTCTCACTCTGCATTTTTAGCCATTTGTGGTGAACATATGAACTGGAGAAGAAAACAGTAAGTCTCTCCAGTAAGGAAAATAAAGGTGCCACATCTGGAACTGACTTCACGCAGTCCACAAGAACTAAGTTTAAACAGTGTGTACTACAATGTACAGTACATAGAATGCAAAGTTTGGCTACCTCTCTAATTCTTGTTTGTGTTCCAGTGTTCTGACCATTAATTAAAGAGGCATCATCGTACCCTTGTTCAGTCCTGTAATCCAATTCACATTTCTCTAAGATCACAACTGTTACTGTTAACCCTGCAGCATCTAATTGCCCCAATTCTAGGAATTGAAAACGTTGCACGTTGTGTCAATTGTTTGTTCATGTTTGCATCATGTTTACCAATTAGATGTAAAATGGGTGGCTGGGTGGGTCCCTCACTTCTGAATCAATGTTGCTGAAAATGGGCATACCATCAGGTCCTACAGGGTATGCAAAATGTGTTTCTATTTGTCTAATGCTGCCTTCTGTATTTATGTTTAGCTCTTCCTCTTCTTTTGTGCCATCTTGTTCTTTCAGTATATCCTTCTCTTCCTCCACTACATCTTTCCTGTCCCTCAATTGCATCTTTATCTCCTGCCTCTGCTTTTTGTTCCTGTTCTCTGGCTTCCTCTCTATCTGTAATGGAAGCAGACTCTACATAGAGGGAAAGTGAAGATATAACAGAGTTTATTTGCACAGCAGAGTTTGTGACAGCAGTACAAGATCTTGCAGGTGTATTCAGTTCGTAGACAGATGTTATTTTAGTTTTTTTTGCGCAAAAAAAGGTATTCTCGTAGCGTCGCAAAACTGAAGTTGAGCTACAGATGTCACATGAACTGTTTTACCAATGTTTTTTATGGCAGAAATGTCCCCTTCCATGGAAAAGTAAGTACTTGAAATATATCATTCAGCAGGAATGTTAGTTTTGGATGCAAGATATGGTTTGTTAGCTTCAATTTCGAAAGTCCTCCCTCCATTATGTAGGTGCACAGGACGAATACATGTTATTGTTATAACACTTAATAGTTAAATTGGACAGTGAAATGGTCAAACTAACATGTCTTATGTAATATTTCCATGAAGGACAATTTAC
>JAUCMR010000107.1:22036921-22050517 GCA_032357425.1 Enteromius argenteus
CCATGGTGTAGGCCTCAGACATCCATGAAAAACCTTCATGAGAACAAAGAGTCATCTGAGTGAATCTACGTGGGAAACAGACTACAGAAAACAGACCTCGCAGCTATTCAGACGCCATGGACTTCAGGACTTCCAATATTCTGCTACATGATCTTCCATGTCATCATGTATTATTGTACGACACATTACCATCTGTGTCATATGTGTCAAAAGCTATGGTTTCGAAAGGAAAGGAAATCTAGGCAAAGACACAAAATAAGTTTTATGTGCCTGTAACTTTTCCAAGTTACATGACTGCCAGATGGAGCTTATGTTAACAAGCTATAGAATGGACTTATGAAGGTTTAAATTTGTAAGGCAGAAGATTAAAAAAAAACACAACGCAGAGAATCACACAGAAGAACTTCTGTCTACAACATCCTACCTAGCCGATTTCAATGGCAGGTGCACCTTCGTTCATATTCTACCGGCAAGCAGAGAATCACACGAAAGAACTTCAGTCATCCATCAACATGAACAAAATTTTAATAATCATCATGAACATCGCACAAGCTACAGACTCCAGACGCAACATATTCGTAGCTGCATTCCTGGACTCACTTGTGCACAAACATGGTGGCCAAGAACTCTTGGAGCATTAATTCGGTTTTATGGTGTCATGCGGCCCTGGATCAGGTCAGAAGCTTATCAAATTCTGTACAGAAATTAGCTAACGATACAGCTTTGGCCCTAGGTAACATCAAAGACACTCTCGCTTCACACAAGATAATGATCTTACAGAACAGAGTGGCTTTGGATTACATTCTTGTAACGCAAGGGGGAGCCTGCACCATAATCGGCCCTGAATGCTACACCGGATTAATGGATCCAACAGAGAACTTAAACAAAATCCAACAAGACATTTTTTGATCTTTCCACAAAACTACATCAAATGACTGAAGATAATTCTTCATGGTTCGGAGACCTGTTAGTATTAAGTGTTTCACTCAACAACTGACTCACGCCCATCGCGAGGAAATGACAGCTCCAACTAGAGAAGACTATTAAATTTGTATTTTTATGAGAGTTTTTCTTAGAACTCTCAAAGGGGGAAATGTAGGATTACAAATTTAGAAATGGTTAAACACAAGTTTCCTATATAGCAGTATAAAATTGAAAGTCATGTGTTTTGTCATTTGCATTCTGAGAATAGGAAGACGGTAGCCTTTTGTCCTAAACATGTGGCAAGCTTTCCCGAGCTAAGTGTGAATGCAAATCCTTTCAAGCTTCAACCGCGCCTTTTGCTTAAAGGTTTCTATAGCACCTGTGCGTTTAAATAACACTTACACTAACTAAGATCTAGGCTGGGAAATGTCCTGTCTAAACAAAAGTTCCTGTTCTGTATCTGCCATTTGTTCACACCTCTATGTACTCCTCCCACTTCAAACCAATATATTTTGCTGTGCTGAGTTTCACATTTAGATTACTTTGAAGACTACAGCACGGACAGCATCTTCAGAATAAAGAAGTATCTCCTGGTCTCTCTTGGAAAATATCACAACAGAACCATCAGACTTTGACTGCATCGGGCCCTCACCAACGAGGCAATGCAAGTATCGTATATATAACTAAACGAAACAGAGGTTTAGTATTAGTTATGGAACCCACTCTGAACGGCACTGATGGTTTTACAGGTGGTCAACTGACTCTCTTTTCATAACTTAAAATTTAGCTTTTTCCTAATGGTTTACCCTTAAACCTTCTTTGCACTTTCCCCTTTGTGTGAGTGTATTTATACGTGTGTGTTCAGTTATGTGAGTTAACGCAGAGTTAATAAAACTTTTGCACAAATCACATGAGTTTCTGATTCTGTCCCTTTACGATTTCAACCCGTGCTACATGCTCTAATGCAGTGATACTGTAAGAAGGTAGTTTTTTTCTGTGGCCACAAAAATATCCCTTCTTAGAGTCTATATGAAATTACACTATGTGTTCACTGAATGAACAGATTAGTTGATGGTAATTCTGCTGCAGTTACTACTGGCAGCAAATATAAATAATTGCAATTAATCTTAATTAATAGTAATTATTTATATACATTTACCTTAATGAGCTAATATGTTACAATGCCAATGTGGGGGTAACACAGCCGCTCTCTTGGGGCAGAACACATCACTAAAGGGGGCATAACAAGCAGGTATACTGACAGACTGTTTCTCCAGGGGATTTCAGTAGAGGTAGAGTTGATCGGTAGACTTTGGAAACTCTCTGGGAAACAACGTTGGCCCCACTTTAGGACTTCCAAGAGAGGATGGGATATGCTTTATCAACCACGGGCCCCCTAGTATGACGTCCGCAGTGGAACCCTCCAGAACCAGCAGATGAATCTCTTCCGTGTGAAACTGCCCTGTCTCCAACTGAAGTGGTCCAACACTGCATTGAACATTCCTTCTGCTTAGTGGTTTTCCAGTTATGGATTGGACCTGGTAGATGGTTTCGGTGGCAATGGTTTGCAGATTTAGCTGGCAGCAGAGGTGGCCTGCGATGAAATTCCCGAGGAGTCGAGGAGTGACTGTAATGGACACATTAGAGGCAGTAAGCATTACACAAGTAGTTGCATCTTCATGAATGATGGCTGAATCACACTCACCACCGGCTGGGGAGGACCAAGGGGGAATGCACAAATGAAATGCCCATTATTGCCACAGTACAAACAGAGACCCCAGGTCAGCCTTCTCTGCCGCTTGGCTAATGATATACATCTGCCATCCACTTGCATGGGTTTGGAGGCTGATTCTGGATGATTGGTGATCTCTGGCCGGCGGGGAAATAGTGCAGCAGTGCTCATACTGTCTTGCAAACAAGACTGCATACGAGCAGAGCAACGGATAGAGAGTCGAATAAATTGTTCCAGTCCACAGGAATCATCATAAGCAGCCAACTGTAATCAAAGTCTGGGCTTTAAAAAAGTTGTCAGGAGTGATCACTCATTCCAGCCGCTAGCTGCTGCGAGAGTACAAAATTTCAGTGAATATTCTTTAATTGACATGGTACCTTGAGAGAGGTGATACAGCTACTTGATCTTGTAGCTGGTCTGGCTTGAGTCCAGATAGTTTCTGCCCAGCGAAATAATATAGGCAATCTAAGACTGGTCAGAGGGCTATAACGTGGGCTCCATCTCAAATACTAGTGAGCACTGCAAAATGTATCCGTTCCAATCCTCCGCCAAGCCAGAGTAGGGAGCAGGTCAAGCCATGGGACTGGTGATGATGGTAGGCGGAGAAGTGCTGGAGGTGACTGGTGTGGTGACTGGAACTGCTTGTGGTGGTTGAGCGGCTGATGGCTGGAAAAGAACTCGTCGAAGTTTATCGACGAGTTCTTAGAAGGGATCTGCGGTGCTCATGCTGTGCAAGGTGGATAGGTCCGGGCTTCTGTAACGGAAGCAGACTCTACACGGAGGGTAAGTGAAGAAATAACAGAGTTCATGACAGCAGTAGAAGATCTTGCAGGTGAGTATTCAGTTCATAGACAGATAAACTTGGTGATGCAGAGGAATAATATCAGTCTTTCTAATTCACAGGAATAAAGGAGCACTGGAGGAACGAAAGAGATCGAGGAGCACACACCACATCCACAGGAGGTTTTCAAGGAAACACAGGAGACAACTGGAACTAGGGGAGAACACAGGAGGTAAGTAGTATGGTAGGTATATCAATAGTAGCGTAGGAGACAAGTATTTAGTCCTCTTCGTAAGTACAAGCCCGGACACTGACTGAGATGTGGTATGTGAACTTATTTATTAAATTCAAAAAATGTATTTAAAATTAATTAAAACAGATAAGAATTGAAAATGATTATACATAAAATACAGTGCGGACGTAGCACAGTGCTCATTCAGTAAATGCACAGCTAAACAGATGAGTTTTCAGTCTGGATGTAAATGTGGTTAATGTTTCAGCACATCTGATCTCTTCTGGGAGATGATTCCAACTGACGGCATAATAGCTAAAAGGGATTCCCCTTCTTTTATGTTAACCATTGGTATTTCTAACAGAATTCATCCTAATGAACTGAGGGGTCTGTTGGGTTTATATTCATATCTAGCATATCTGCAATGTATGTAGGTCCTAGGCCACAGAGTGATTTATAAACTAGTAATAGTGCTTTAAAATCAATCCTAAATGTAGCTGGAAGCCGGACCTGAGGACTGGCATGATATGCTCAGATTTTTTTCTAGTAAGAATCCTGGCAGCATGGTTCTGTATGAGCTGCAGCTGTCTAATGGTCTTATTGGGAAAGCGTTATCCATTAATTGTCACCGTTTACATTGTTTGTATGAATGCCGTATCGTTCCTCTTCAGAAAATGCATTAATGTGGAGCTCTGAATAATGTGTACATCCTTCCATATGGCATGCTAGCCTTTGTACACAATGTCCATGCTAGTCTATTAAAGCGTGATAAACAAGCTAGCTAGTTTATTGATTGAAATATGAATTAACTTTAAGAACCACCACTCAGGCGATTTATTTAAATCAAAGAGACAGATATATGGTTAACTTAACCCACTTCTGTTCATCAAAAATAGTATAAATATGGATCTGTTTTTCTGTATTTTACATTTTCCCATACTTATGTGCAATGATATTGGAAGATGAAAATGAAATTATATGATTTGCCATTTCGTACAGTAGTTTTAATATGCAAATTAAAAACATATTATAATGATTTATAAGTTGCAAAATTATAATGAAATTTTCAATACATTTTTCTACAGTTATCACACAGTATAATGATGAAAATGCAATATCATGTGTCCTACCTTTAAGTATAAATGCATTTAGGGAAAACAGCATTTAATAATAATTTTACTACAGTTTTACTTGGACATTCTAAACATATCTAACCAATTTGGGTATTACACTTGTATACACGCTCATATTCACATGCTCCACTCAGAACTGGACAAACAGCAGAGAACCGCAATATTATATCTGATATACGGTAAATTGATATGCTCAGAATCTTTACATTTGTTTTGCTATCAAATATTCTGTCAAAGACAAAATGTACACCTTCCACACATGTTAGTGGCAAATGAAGGTTGGATGAGATCAGTCAGCAGAATAGATGGACACTTCGCTCCCATCCTAAGAAAGGAGAAAAAAGAGGGATGCTAAAACAGGCACACTCTCAATCAATTACCTTTCATGCTCTAGAGAACACAAAGGGCAGTTCCATTAGCTCAGAAGCACTTAAAGCCCTACAAACACGCCTCCCACTCTCTGATAACAACACTGTTATTTGTTTGAATATTAATTTCAACAGGCTCACCTTAATTAAGCATTTCATTAGCACATAAGACACAGGGTGATTCAATATGATACAGAAGTACACCTGTGCTCCTAATGGCCGTCAGATTTTGCATGCTTGTGTGGTATAATAAACTGAGTATCATTTGCACTTATTTGTTTCAAGTCTTGTATACTGGTGACTGGTTTGCTTTAAATCCCAAAAAATGTCACAATGTAAAACCTGACAATGATACCCTAAAGACCTGGTTTTCTGATCGGTCCCTTAAAGTAATTTTCACTGATATAGCCCATTAGATTTGATTCATACTGATAAATATAATTTTACTTAAAACCAGATTCATTAATTAATGTTTTAATTAATTAATTAAAACATTTAATTAAAATAGCCTGAAAATACATTGTCACCATTAACATGCTTATTACCATAGATTTGATTAAACAAACTTTTAATAATTAGCCCATATGTTGCAATGCTGTGTGTCAGGTCTTATATTTATCACTAGCATTATAATGCGTTTTTTGCTTTTCAGCAGTTTTGTATTGTTCTGCATTCTGTTCAGCAGGTCATATTGTCTGAACATTTGTTTCTTCAAAGAAATTAAGTGCAAACTTAGTATAGCATTAGAAGCACATAATGATAGATTTATTTATTTTTTGGTGGCATGATTAAGGTGACCAACACTACTATAGTCTATAGGGTGAATATTGTGCTTAACTGTGAAAAAAAATATATTCTGCACCCAAAGATGCCTACTTCTCTATTATATATGCCAAAAAGAGTAATATTTCTAATAGATAGTATGAAAAAAAAAAACAAGATGACCAACTACTTTTGACCATATTCTTAAATATACATTGATGGATACTTTAATATCACATGAGGCAACAGGAGAGGCAGGTAAGAGTTGCAACTGATGCCATAGGTCACATGACAAAGCTAAAATGTATTACATCTGGATTGCGTTTGTAGTCTACTGCCCATGTAGCCTACTGTACTGAACATTCATAGTAAGGCTGCATCCAAAATCGCATGCTCTCTGAGTGTACTTCTTTTTAATAAGTAATTAGGCTACTTGTGACCATTAAAACAGTACTTTTAGTATGAGTGTGGTATGAATTTAATCTAGATCCATTCGCCATGTTGTCACTGTCATTAATTGACAGCACTTCACTGTCATTAACACATCTCACGTGGCTTTAAGAATATTACTAGCAGCAACTCAAGCAGTAAGCGATTTCGAACACAGCAACGTTATTTTCTTATTTTCATTTTTAATTAATCACATTAATCACAATTGTATTATTTAATTAGGTTTGTCAACCTGTTATTTTATATAACTGATTTATTTATTTTATTTATTAATTAATTTTTTGTAAGCACATATGCATCAACTGAACGACTGACAGCAAAGTATGAATATCAAAAGTTTAAAGCAACAAAATATTAATGCAACATATGATATAGTCTAATAATATATAGCCTACGTGTACTATCAAACACTCACGTCTACACCATAAGCATCTTTATAGCTCATTGGTTCGTAATCAAATGGTCTTCGTAAGATATGCCGCGATCAAATTTCACAACATGCTAGATGCTTTTTTTCTTTGTATAGGAAATGTCGAAATCTGTGTAGTCAACGGTGCCGGCAGTCAACGGTTAAATAATCGATTATCATTATTATTATTATTTAAAATAATAATAATAACAATAATAATAAAAGATAGCTTGGCGTCATCAGACAGCGCGTAATTCTACCTCTGGAAACATCTCTGTTTGCCCCGCGCTCTCCACGTCTGACGGTAACGGTGCAATAGTGTGTTTCATCCGATAAAGCATCACAATCATTAAGGCCAGCAGAAACAGTAGCAAACACACAAAAAGTCCAAGATACGTGGATAAACTCGGCAATCTGGGGTCTGGACGTCCTACGTGCGCCACGGTGGTGGTCCAAATCAATTCCTCGGTTGATACATTTTGCGGAAGTCTAGGCAAATCGTCGGGTGAAGGCGTGAAAAAGTTCCTCCAAATGATTCGCTCATCTATCATGATGAAAGAAGGATAGTCCGTTTGTGGTATTAAAATATAGTCTACTGAAATTAAACCTGAACTGCCCCCAATTATCGTCTCCCCATGCTGTTGCACATGCCGTTCTGCACATTAGCAGCATAACTTGCAGATGTCCATTCCATCATCTTAGAGTATCCAGGAAGAAAACAGATGTCTCACGAGTAGCGCCAGAGCGACAGCGCCTGAATCTTCACAGCTTATTCGATGTAGTAGGTACACCAGCGAAACGTAATGCGCCGGAATCTTCACAGCTGATTCGATGTACAAGCAGCAAAACGTTCAGTTTGTTTTACCTAGCCACGGCAATTAGCCTAAGTGAATAGTCGTTTTTAAACTGCCCCTTTCTCTGGTAGTCTCACAAACGTTTAAAAATTCATGAACGGAAGCCACGACACCGTTTGATGTCAGTGATGACCTTGCGCGTGTTGGTGATACCGCAGGCTTGTTATTGCATCTTCATTAAAGACAGCCTATGTCTCTCAAAGCCTCCAATCAATTAAATCACACTGACTGATACCGCTACATATCACCGCTAATTTCCTCGAACCTCAGTTGGTTATTATGTTAGAAATCTTTTAACCAAAGAATGTGCTCGTAATGCGAATGTTATTGCTTTCTAATAACAATCGTCTTCCAAATCGCTTTACATATGGCATGTGCTTCACGCACTGTGAAAGTGTTAAGTTTTAATTATCTACCTTTTCTTTAATCCATACAAGATTATGGTCAATACATGATCGTGGTGATTTTATTTAGGCTACAGACAGACAGGCAGACAGATAAAATATATATTTAGATAAATAGATAGATAGATAGATAGATAGATAGTAAGCAGTAAAAGCGGCGATCTTTTTGTTTTTGCCCTTATGATTTTCCATGAGAATGACTGACAGCTACATATCTTTATTGTGATTTAATCTTAAATTTAAGGCTTCTCTTTTGTATTGCATTGCAAATAAATGTCAGCTTATATTCCCTCTGGGTTTCTTATATGACATTTCTTTCAATCTCAAAGAAGATTTAATCAAACTGTATTTGCCAAGGTGAGCGTGGGCAGATAAGCATTTTTTAAGGAAATATGGTTTTAGCTTCTTAATTCTTATTTACTTGCCAGAATAAAGCACCTTGTCAATAGCTCTATACCGCCAACTGCAATAGTTTCTATCAATTGTGAAAACAAAAGCATAAAAAAAAACAATCATTCATAAACATAAAATAAAACAAACAAACAAATACAAATAATTAAATAAGAGAGAATTAAAAGTCATATGTACACCTTGTTTATGACTATCAACCCAAGGAAACATCATCTTTTTGATGTGTCATACAATTCTTATTTTATCTGTCCACCAACTAAAAAGCTGTACATTATAAAAGCTTATAGTGGTGTCACATTCTGTGCTGATTGTTTCTCTTTAAATGGAGGAATTTTTTGGCAATCAAAAATGTTAGTTCATCCATGTAGAAGTTACCATCATGATGCTATTAATTTGCTTCACAGTTGCTCTATTAAAAGTGCAGTGTGATTGCTAGCTTTCCGCCTTCTGGGTTGAAAGTGTACGCTGGCGCATTTGGCTGCCGCTCCTCTATCCCGCTAATTTTAAAGTTGTTCTCTGTGACTTTTGTGCCTGTGAAGACTGTTTATGTCTTATTTCTCTACCGTCATGTGGAATTATGGTTCGCACGCTGGATTACTGCTCTTATTTGTGAGTGCTGCCTGCTGGAATTTACTCTCCTGCTACTTGGCTCAAGACGTTCACTATATACACCGCTGTGGGACAGCTGCTGGTGTGGGTACTCCCCGAATGGGTCTCAGGTACACTGCTCGCCAGTTGTTGAACTTGAAGGGTTACTCAGACTTAAGGAACGACATACGTGCTCTCTGCAGTAGTCTTGGAATATTGTGACCTAAGCGTTACATACTGTACATCGCTCGTTAAGGCATAGTATTGTATGCTCAGCATCTGAACCGGTCGGTTATCCAACATTTCTGCGCAAACCCCAAAGACTGTTGTTTGCATGTGGAGGTTGTTTTGGACTCTTCTACGCCTTCGCGTCGACTGAAGTCAGCACTATTTAATGCGCGCTCTGTGAACAACAAAGCTGTAATTTTATCTGACATTATTTTAGAAAAAAAGCTGGACTTGGTTCTTTTAACTGAAACATGACATAAAGATTCTGACGGACTTCTTTTTAATGAGTTAACTCCTGTTGGCTATGGATTACATGATCTTCCGTGATCCTCAGGTAGAGGTAGGGGTATCATCGTGTTGCACAATAAACAGTACAACCTGAGTTTGAAAGAATCCTTGTCTTAGGGGATTTTAACATTCACATGGATATAAAGGACTCCACAATAACAAAATACTTTTTGGCTTTATTGGAGTGCTTTGAGTTAAATCAACTTGTGGACTGCCCTACCCATGACAAAGGTCATACCCTAGACCTGGTGATTTCTAATGGTTCATTTGTGTCTCTGTTGTCTTCAGACTTCTGATTTAGGACTGTCTGATCATCGTGCTGTCTTTTTTAACCAGTCCCTCCAGAAACTTGCGATGTTGCGATCGCGCCAATTCACGCAAATTCAGCCAATCCCCTCGATTTATTTGCGGCCTTGCAATTTCATCCAATCATCGCGACTTTACCGCAAATTCGACCAATCAGTTTGGTCCGTCACTGCACGTGGCATTATTTTCACACAGAAGGACTTCCTTATCAGAGAAAGCAGGCATGAGCGCAAATACATCACACTTACCTACAAATATCACTGCGAAAGACCATGCAAAGCAATTTCCCAATGTTTTCCATGAAAGTGGAGGGAACCTATTTTGCACTGTGTGCAACATTGTCGTGGAACACAAAAGAAAATCCTCGCTTGACCAACACTTCTCTACAGCAAAACATACCAGAAGGATGTCCGTGCAAGAGCCGACACGGCAAGTGACTATCACCGAAGCTGTTGCTCGCAAATCCATCGCAAGCAGCGAAAGGAACAAGGTAAACAACAAAACTTCATAACGTTTGTAAAACTAGGTCTGTGGTGGTTTGCTTTTGTCAGTTGTCAGGCAGGCCTTGCATGGGCAAAGGTGATAGTGCTAGCGAGTTTGACAGGGGCAGTTAACAAAACTATTTTTCATGCTTTCACACGGTAGTTTCATCAATCATTTATTCCAGTGTTTCCCCTACATAAACTTAGCCGTGGCGCCGCAGCAACAAAATGCTAAAAGTCTAAATATTTTACGGGGACAACATGATTTTTTCTTAATTGAACCTGCGCTGCAGCCTCCTAAGGAAGCAGCGGTTGTCTGCTGTCAGATCTGCATGTGATCAGAGCGTGCAGAAAGCCGCGAGGGGAAGAGGGGGGGCATAACTGGTCCTCGTTAAACCCAGAGCATTCGATATACTCAGAGTTGTGACAACCATTGACTTTGCTGTATGAGCGGTCACGTGACTCATGGAGCCCTCAGTAGTTCCAAACAGAGTGCTCTAATTAAAAATTACGTTATAAAGTATATAAATTAGTTTTCAGTTTGCATAATAAAATGATAAAAATAAAACTTGGGAAAAGGAAAATTGACAAACTGATTGATATCAGTATTCCTGCTGCTGCTCCTGAATAAAGAATAAAACATGACAGTAAAAGCTAAATTAGTTACTGAACATAAATATATAAGAGTTGTAAGGGTGAAGCATGAACTAATAATAATGTTACCAAGCAAGTGACCATATGTGTGGACAAGTAATGCAAGAATAAGGAGGAGATAATAGTGATAGTGAGTGAAGACACTATCACTATTTTTTTTTTTTTTTTGTACACATCTCACTGGTGAGTTGTGCTATTTTTACAATTGGCCTGTTGGCAACCTCATTCAGTCCTTTGTGCTTACCTGGTGCCCATAAACAGTGTTCTAAGCAGGGTCATTTTTTAAGTTTTGTACTGGTCAGTCTTTTAGAAACAAAATGGTTAACATTGTGCATTGGGCTGTACTGGAGACAGTAATTGTTTAATGTCATTAACAAATATGCATGTTCTGTTTACTCTTTGTCTCCTAAGATATGTGAAGACTGGGTTGCCACATGTACTGCCTTGAATATTCCACTCTCCAAAAGTGACCACCCAGCAATGAGGAAGTTTCTTTTTGAAAATGTAACGAATGGAGGAGCCATTCCTTGATTTCACCAGCTGCAAGAAAAATACCTAGGCAATGTTTACCTGAAAGAAAAGGAGGCACTCAGAAAACGTTTAGCCAAAAAGCCTGTTGCAGTCATATTTGATGAGACTCCAGATGTAGAGGGGAGATGTGTTCTAAAAATTCTCATTGCACTCTTGGAAAAGGATGAATCTGGGAGAATACTGGCCTACTTGGCAGACACCGTCTTCCTAGAGTAGTGCAACCACTCAACTGTCTCAGTGTCTGTGGTCAAGTGTCTGCAGAAATATGTCATAGCAAATGAGGATGTCATTGTTTTTGACACCGACAATGCAGCCTACATGAAGAAAGCATATACAGCTGCTTTGCAGTCTTTATTCCCAAACTCACTGCATGTTACGTGCATGGCCCACATAATGAACCTCATCGGTGATGCCTTCCGCAGACCTTTTGACCAGCTAAATGCATTCATGCTCAGCTTTTCGCAGATGTTTCACCATGCTGGCTCTCGGAAAAGTAGATACCTCCAGTTCATGTCAGGAAAACATCCTACCAGACAAAAGGCAACCATGGCTCCAAATTCCTGTGCTACATGGTGGAACTCCTGGTTCAGTGCGGTGCAATACCACTCAGAGCACTTTAAACTCTACAAGGAGTTCATAGAGATGGAAATAAAGGTAAGACTCTTCCTCCTTTCAGTACAAATTCTCACAATGATAACAAGTTTCCAATTCATCCCAGTTTACACTAGCATGTGCCCTAATAAACATGTTAAAGTTTTTGCTTTTGGATTTGCTTATGTAAATTGCGTTGAAGCAGGACTAAATTCTGTTTTAATTCTATTCACAGGTGTGTGGCAGCAGTGCACCGCAGTCTGTGGAGAGACTCCATGAGATGCTACAGAAAGAAGACATGGCTCAGTGTCTCCAGGTTCAGCTCAGCATCATGGCAGATAAGTAACGTATTCTACAGCTACTTGACATCTTTCAGAGCAGGAAACCTATAACCACCAAGGTTTTTGACTACTTCGAGGATCTACAGATGAACTTTACTGCAAACAAGGAGTTACAGTATGAATCCTGTGCTGAGCACTTTGAAGGGCTTGATGTCCATCATGCCGCCAAAACACACATCCTCAACTTAGTGCATCTAGCATACAGCAATGCAGAGGAAAAACTCACCAAGTACATGTCAGACGGACAACCTGCCATCAACTTCCTTCGAGAAGTCAGAGTGTTTGACCCTCGTTACATTTCATTCATGGAGGACAGTGTTTCTGGCTACACACACATCCCAAGCTTCAGTGCTGTCCCCAATGATGAGTTTGATGCCTACTTCCAACGCCTGGGTCCAGCAGCACTCAAAGAGTCAGCATGTGGAGTGGTAGATCTAGATGTGTTTTGGGATGGGCTTCTCGAGAGACTTCCTGTCCTCAGTGCCTTAGCCAAACGATACAAGGATGTCATCGTGAACTCAGCAGATGCTGAAAGAAGCAACAGCCTTTACAAGCTTGTGCTATCAAGCAGAAGAAGATCAATCACTAACAGCAACCTCAAAGCCTTGGTCTTCTTGTACCACAATCAGCGACTCACTAGTGGAGTGTTTGAGAGGGATGAGCTCAAGATCGATTGTGGGCCCGACTCTAAGGATGAAGTGGAGGACAGTTTGGATACTTAAGAAGTTGGCGTTGAAGAATGAACTGTCTTACCATTCTAATGAATAATTTGATTGTTGACATGTTTTAGTCTGCATTTCATATGCTATGTTGGAAGAACATCCAGTTGGTTCATATTTGTTCACACTGGACAATGTCAAGTTGAATTTAAAAGAAATGGGCTTTTTTATTTAATGAAACAATTTATTTTATTACAAGATTATTCTTTTTGAAATTTCTGTTATGCGCATTAATTGTCAGGGCTGAAAATAGCCTTTGCACTTTATTCTATTGCAACTGACTCACTGCATTTCATATTTTATGTTGGAGGAACATCCAGTTGGTTCATACCAGAGGTGGGACCAAGTCATTGTTTTGCAAGTCACAAGTAAGTCTCGAGTCTTTGTATTCAAGTCTCAAGTCAAGTC
>JAUCMR010000107.1:22077129-22090774 GCA_032357425.1 Enteromius argenteus
TATCCTTTCAGATATGATGATAAGGATAATGAAATATCCTTAGCTGTGCTAGCGTTAGAATGCTTGAAAAGGATAATACAAACTAACTTTAGTCACAATAGGAGATATAATATTGTAAGTTAAACAAGTTAAACAACACAACAGCACTATAATTTCTTTAGTTTTTGTTTAATTCATCTTGCCAAAATCTATAAAAGATGATGCTGTATTTACTATAACTAAGTGCAAGATTTTTAGTGCAAGTGTTTTTTTTTGTTGTTGTTTGTTTTTTTGAGTAAAGAAAACAGTGTACTTTAGTATATTATTACTATTATTATTATTATACGCAAAGAAAAAGTAAAAAAAAAAACATATCGGAACAGTAATAATACAGATGAAAGTAGGAAAAGAAAGTTAACATCAATAAAATAATGTGTGGATGATGTACATTATTTATTTATTTATGAATGTGAGATTTTTAGTTCACAAAGAATTTGCACCCTGAAATGAATTAAACACATACCCCGTAGGAAGTTAAAATTTGAATTGAAATGACAGGAAGAGGAATTTACAGTACTGATTTGTAATTCATAGTTCATTATGGAAAAAAAGTAAAACCTTGGAGGCTGCAACAAGCTGTGCAGTACTAGCAGCAATCTCGTGAGAGCAGACGATCAACTCCTCATACTTCCCAGTATGTAACACCACTTTATCAGCAGAATCACTGTTAAAAATGGAAAACACAGATTCATCAGTGTCTAGAACATATTGGTTTAGTTATTAAGTTATGATACTCAAAAAAGACAACAGATATCAAATTCTGTACTTAATACAACTGTCCAGATATCATAATCAAGCATGTCATTTTTGTGGGGTCAATTTAGCATAATCTTTTACCCCCGTTCCCTAACTAAATTATATATAATTATTAGGGCTGTCAGTTTAACGTTATGCCTTAATTAATTTCAAACAGTTGACTGTAGAGAAATATGACGCAGGGCAACAACTCCATAAATGCAGTTATGCCCTAAAATGTAAGATCTTGTTGCAACAAAAAATGCCCCTGTAGCCTATGAGTTTTTGTCTCATGTTTATATCATATAATAAGCTATATCACAAGAGCATTAAGAGCAATATTGAGTACTGTTTTTGTCCCAAAAATGACATGTTTAAACGTGATTTATACAACAGTTCAGTAAATAAGAATGATGCTGTGTTCTCATTTAAACACAATTATGTGTTTTTGCTCAATTTTGCAGAGAACAAATTACCTTTAAAGTCATAGCATAATTGTTGTGCGTCTCCGAGCAACATAGCTGTGTTTAGTTTCTGAATGAATCCGCATTTTGAATAAAACAGGTAAATCACTGATTCAAAGGCCCATTCATAAAGTGCCATTCATAAAGTGCATAAAGGCCCATTTACTTCATCCTAACTGAATCAGCTGTTTCAACGAATCATAAAGGCATTTATTGCCACCTGCTTGCAGACTTGCAGACTAAAACCAAACTTATTAAAAAAAACAAAAAAAAAAACACCCTAACTTACATCAGCATGATAAAATCCACATCAAATGACATAAAACATGTTTGAAAACAAAATATTTGAAATGAAATGTAATTATTTAGTTTGTCTTGCGTCCCATTAGGTTACATGGAGAGGGCGGGGTTTATGACCTATACTGGGACCAACCACCCGATGATGATGATCAAGATGTAATTATCAAAATCAAGAAATTTCCGTTTAAAAACTTTAGACCACTCAAGATTAACTGACTCTGATAAACAGTAGCAAAGATACATACACCATCTGTGTTGCACCCCATCCCACAGCTTTGGAGGCAGAAATAAGACCCTCTGTCCAGCGTGAGTTACGAGCATAAAATTCTCTCACTGAAGCTGCGCCCTAGAAAGATAAATATCAGTGTATGTTGAGGTATCCCTCAGGTAACATCACCCAATTCAAATAAAACTGTTGATTTGTCTTTAGAAATTACACATGCATAAAATACACATCAGAAACAGATACACACTCAAGCTTAATTTAAAAGTACAAATTTAGGCCACCAAAGATAACAAAGATAAAATAGATAAAGAATAACGATGATAATAATAGTAATTTTAACACTTTACTTTTCCACTCTCCACAATCTCCTTCTGCAGGTCTGTGGATGCCAACACCAGAAGACGAATGGCCTGCAGGATATTAACAATAAAATAAATACTAAGTACATATTTTTAAGTGTTATTACTTAGTACTGATTTGTGTAATTACAGTGTGACAACAAATAATGTTTTAAACTAAAGTGTAGCCTGATGCAGACAGATGTTTTAATTATTCACTGATAAACAAAACACAAAATGTTATTCTATCATCTATACTTCCATGTTTTAATCTTACCTTCATAAGATCAGTGCAGCTATTTAGGATTCTTGAAAAAAAAAACAGAAGACATAAATGAAAACATGAAAGCATTATGTATATTAAATGAGCACAGTTGACACAATAAAAAAAATGGTTCAGAAAATTCAACTGGTTACCTCTCATTGACCTCCAGTTGGACTCCTGTTTTGTCCTTTCTAGTCTGACTCATCATTTCCTATACAGCCAAACAATTATAACCATGATCAAAACAACAGTGAAACTCAAGACATATAATAAGAAAGAAAAAAAAAAAAAGGACAGAACATGGATAATGCTTATAATTTTTTTTTAAAGATTTATTATTTAGCGTTTTTGCCTAGAATATATCACAACTGACAGGAAGTGAAGCGGTAGAGAGATAGGGGGATGGGATCGGGAAAGGTTTGCGAGCCGGGACTCGAACTTGCAACGCCCGAAGCTCAACGACACTGAATGTTGGCGCACTGCCCACAAGGCTATCGGATAATGCTATAATTATTATTTTTTTACTACTTTGTAGGTAATTTATGACTTTTTATTTTAATGTCCAAAAAGTTGCTAATTAAGAATGTTAAATATTTATAAAATCACTGTCGAAACTGCAATTGCAATGCTTGCCAAAAATATCATAATACACATTTTTGACCAAATGGTACATTCATAATAAAGTCTAATTTGACCTTGGTTTGCAATTTGTTACTTGTTACAGTGGTTTCAGAATGAAAACTACCACTTTCATGCTTAATCCTCTACCTACAGGCTTGTTTAAGTGCTGTTTCAAGCATTTAGCACAACTCCTTCTAGTACTGATATTGTTTCAGCAGCAGTAAAAATTTTATTTACTTTTATTAACAAAAATTATTACGAAAAGGGATTTCATTGTTATCTTGAACTTGTGACAAATGAATGGAACTTAAGGCCCAACTTGGCCTTAACAAATTGACAAATTTGACCAGCAACAAATAATTGTACAGTACAGATGTGTGTCTATGATTGAAGTTCAATGTAATAAGAAGAAATCTGCACAATATGTTGCAATAAAAAAAAAGTTGCCATAACCACATAATAAATCACATTGTACCCTTTCTACTCACATCAATTCTCCTAACAGCCTCCTCAATAGCAGCAGATGTAGCAGCCATTTCTTTATCCACCATGTCACCCAGCTCTTCCTTACCAACGTCAATGCCTTTTGGCCTCAGATCCTGTACAAGGGGGGGAAAAGATAACAAGAACGTAAAAATAAAAAAAAGTATTTGTAAAATAATAATTGTGGCATTATTTGTATGAATTACGTATGTTTATACATTAATGCATATTAGGTTAGATGGTACAGTATAGCTGTAAAAAATATAAATAAATCCAATATTTGTCAGCCTACAGATGGCATATAATATATCTTATGTCTTAATTGTAATGATCATGGACTTTTATTTGTATTTCTTCCTGTTCATGCCCTTCTGTATTGTTTAGTTCCTTTGACATAGTTTCTTGTGTTGTCTTGATAAGTTTATTCTGTACACCTGTGTTCATGAATTCATTAGTTGTTCTGTTCCTTGCTGGTTATTGAGTTGATGTTGTTTCGCTATCACCCAAAAATCTTATCATGGACTTCATATCGCAATATTATAGTATTGTGAGATTCTGATATTGTTACATCCTTAAGCAAAACAGCAACAAAATGCAGCCTAAAGTAAATGCATATATAGACAGAAGACAGCAAAACAGCTTACTAAGTTTTGGAATGGAGCTTGTGTGTCTGCCTGCAATTCTTTACCTTTCCTATTCTAAGAATCTTCTGCACCACTGCTTGAATCGAGGTAGGATCAGCCCCCTTTAGAGATGCTTTTGATTTAAGATCCCTAAGGTACTGCAGGCTCTGGGTGGCACAACTCTTACAGTGCTCTGTCAAACCTATAAATAGACATGCATATACACGTCACTTGAACATGTTCTGAACAAGTTTTATGAGATTCATCCAGGAAAAAAAAACAACAACACCACAACAAGTGTTTTCCACAAAGTGACATTTTTATTAGTTTGTGCTCTTACGGTCAGCGTCGTCAGTAGGGGCCATGTGTGCTGTTGCACTTCCACTGATTATTGTGTCAGAAGTAAGATGTGAAAACTTAGTAAGAGCCCTAACAAGACTCCCAGCATCTGAACCAAAAATAAAGGAAACTAGATATTAATACAAGCACAAAAAGGCTATGCAAACATACACACAAACAAAATGCTGAACCAAAGAGAGAGGAAGAGACAGAACATACCCCTCATATTCTTCACATACTCCGAGTGGCCCACTTGCACCTTATCAATGGAGTTGAGTGTAGCCTCTGCTCGGCTAATGAGGTAATCTAGTGACAGTAAAGTTAATTTTTAAATAAAATTCAGTTAATAATATGTAAATAATTGTTAAATAAAGTAAAATTGTTTATTTTGATGAGTGGCACTACCTGGGGAGCTGGAACTACTAATGTGCAGGGGGTCATCTAGTGTAGCAACAGCATCTTGAATGATGTTCTCTGCCTCAGTGACTGTCGCCTGCAGCAGTGCAAACTGCTCATCCAGCAACTTCTGCTGCAGCTGCTCTTCATGACTTAACTACAAACACATTGAACAAAGCTACCTGATAACAATGCTGGTATACGAGTGTAAAGCTACAGCAGCCCCAACACAGGGATGTCAATTTTTAGGAATTTCAAAAATATATTTTTATTAAAATTAACATTAACAGTAATACCGCAATATGCATGTGGAAAAAAAATTATGGCGCCAATAGCTATGGCTGCAATGATACATGTATGTGATATTTGTTGTACATACAATGACTAGAATTCTTGCTTATAACTTCTATAAAGTATGTCCTAAAATCATGAGACCACTTGATGGAAATTTATTAAAATGACTCTAGGAAACTAAAGAACCATTAGCTAACCATTCCTTAGGAGCAAACAAGCAAAATTTGATATATTTTGCATTGATGCAGTACAAACACAAACAAATTTGATAACATAATGCCAAACTTATTGTGATGGCATATTTCTGCAATGCTTACACATACCGAGAACACACTTTGTGTATGATAATTGCTACGGCAAGGAGTTACAGAAGAAACATAAAATTATACCAGAGGAGGAGTATGGTTCCTCCTTTTGATCTTATTTATTAAATCTGTTAAAATATTAAAAAGGCCATACATCGTAAAGAAACACATGTAACTGTTTGTGTAATTATAACTGCTTGAATTAAAAACATTACAGGACAGTACCAAGTGACAGGAATGCCGGCATACACGTGGTGTGGCAGAATAAACTCCTGTAGTTTGATGGGCTGATTTAGAATTGTTATCAGAAAGAACCAGGACACAACAATGGGTAATTTTTTCTAAACTATCGAACAAAATAGATAAATATTTTCTGGGTGGTTTCTAGATGGTTTGAGGTGTGTCTGGATGACAGCTAAGGCATTGCTGGGTTGTTTCGAGTAGGCGGTCACACATGTTATAAACTGACTGATAATTGTTTAATTTTTAAAACAAATGCAGTTAATTTGGCACAATAAAGAACAATCCACTGCTTTATTAGCAAAAAACAGACACTAAAAAATGGCTTCATTTATTTCATGCTTTCCTCCCACTTTCCCATCACTTTTAAAGAATTAGATCTGTCCGTACCTTCTCTTTGAGTTTGCCTTGTAGTTCACCAAGCTCCTTGATGGTCTTGTCTCGATCCTGCTGTAAAGAACACTCTTTCAGCTGAGCTTCCTTCATCAGGGAGGAGAGCTCAGCATCTTTCTTACTTATAGACTGCATTAGTCTATCCTTTTCTGCCTGAAGTGCAGCCATAGAGCTGTTCAGCTGCTCTCCTGCCTAAAGAAAATACAGGAAAATAAAATATAGATTTTTTAGAAAGTATTTACAGTAAATACATTTTTAAGAAAGAATACACAGCGGCTATGTCAATATACAAATGTAACAAAAAAAAAAAAAAAAGAAGAATGCTATGCACACATACATTAACTGCCCCAGCAGCTGGGAAGACAAACTTTTTACCTTAAGGGGGTCATAAGATGCAATTTCTAATTTTCCTTTTCGTTAGTAAAAATGTAGCTGTTTGTGCATGTATAACAGCATTTCTTGCTGTGTTCCAGGCAGGTTTTTGAGCCCGTAATGCCGAGTTCAGACTGCACGATTTTAGTGTGAAACCCCCTGTCGTCGATCTATTATGCAGTGTGAACACAGCAGCGACTGAATGATACCCCAGATAGTCATGCAGAGTGAAAAGATCTGTGACGCGACTACTTTGAAAATCGTGCAGTCTGAACTCAGCATAAGTCACGACTTCAAACCACGATGCACGACTTCATCATGACAAGTCACGCCAAACTGCCTGAGTGCAAGGAATTGTGGTAGCTAGATGTAAACAAACCAGCGCGGCGGACCATACGGGGCTTATGCTCATTTACAATCATTTCTATCACCAAAGATGCTTTCCTTGCTTATTTGAGGGAAACGGAGGAGGAAAAATGGTGCATAAGGCAAGAAAAGCTGTTATACCTTTTATTTTAGTGTACTACTTACACAAACACCATGCTATTGGTGTTTTGCGGGCTATGTGACAAATGAGTCAAAACTCGGAACTGGGAGTACTTCGATCTAGTGCGAGTTCATGGGTGGAAAGTCACGGATTTGACTGCCGTTCCAATGCACTTTCATGGGTAAAAGGTTGGAAAGACATGGGTTACGGGTTGCCTGGAACGCAGCATTAATCCCAGTCCTTGTGCCCCACCGCTCTGCATATTTTGCATGTCTCTCTTTGTTAAACATACCTGATTCTGATAATCAGCTCATTAGAAGAAAGCTCTGTGCATGAACTGTGTTCTGATCGACATGGTCCCTACAGTGTTCATTGCTCCCTACTCCCGGAGCAGGTGAAATCCATTAAAGTTTGCTTCACTTTGGAACATTCATTCATGGATTTGCGCTGTAAATTAAAGAATACAATTTAAACTACGTCTGGCACACTTAAATGCACTTTGAATGGAAAGTATAAGTTAGCTTCGAACTGAAATCATGGCGGAATATCTGGTGATGTGCACTTGGCAGGGAACAAACGTTCGAATAAAACAAATGTCTGAAGCACTAGAGAAATATACAAAATGTGCAGAGCGGTGGGGCGCTAGAACTCGAATTGAGAATCGCTGATGTATAAGATCTACAGAGTCACAAAGCCTAAAGTCTCCCACAAAAATATTTATTTTATCTAAAATAGAAGGCTGATCCAGATTGGGCTAAAAGTTTGGCCTTCTTGAACTGCTTTGCGTCTCTCTATCGTCTCCTCATGCACATGATGCACCATTTACCAATATTTTCTTAAACTGCCACATAGCTACTGTATTTTTCTGACATGGGGTGAGAACATAATGATTCCAAAAATTATTCTTTATTTTATTTTATTTTTCTGTTAAATAACTGTTGTTAGTTTCATTTAATTTCAGTTTTTAAATTTGTGACATTTTCTTTTTTTCAATCATTTTAGTCTTAGTTTTCATTCATGAAAGGAATACTCTTTCAGCTGAGCTTCCTTTATCAGGGAGGTCAACATCACCTCCAAAGCAATATTTTTTTGTCATGTGAGATGATTCCAGACTTTGTAGGCTAATCTCATCGCTCATCTGTTCCTTAGTCTGATTGACCATTGGGGCACAACTCCAATTCCTTTCATTCTTCTCTCTTTTCAGCTTTTCTTAAGGTCTTGCCCAGAATCAGGCCTGTCCTCTCCTTAATGTTGTTTTCCCATCTCTTTTTCTGCCTGCCTCTCTTCCTTCTTCCTGGCACTGTGCCCTATAAGACTGCCTTTGCAAGTCCTGATGACCTTTTTAAATGGCCGTACCACCTCAGGTTCTGTTTTTTTCAACACTGTCAAGGAGGTCATCATATGGCCCAATGGCCCGCCAAATTTTGTCACGTATTGCTTCATTGGATATGTGATCTCTGTAGGAGATGTCAAGGAGTTTTCTGAAGCATCTCATCTTTGTAGGCTAAACAACCTTAATAAACTATACCTCAAACTACTGATGAGGCATCTGTCGAACTTCTCAGCTGTTGACCCACCATTAGATCAGTGTCATATGAAGCAGGTCTAATGGTACTTAATGGTACAACAAACCTGTGTTTAGGGTTACTGTGATAGACGTGTTGACAGTTTTACCGTTGTGAAGCCACAACACTGGTTATATCACTTGCCCATCATGGCACAGCCACCACCGTTGTGCTGATTGTTTATAGTAATAAAAATCATTTAGTTCAGTTAGAGAACATACACTACAATTAAAACTGAACATGGCTGCTCAATGCATTGTGCCCAACTACAGTCACATCACAGATCAGATTGCATTTATCGCATGAGGTGAAGAGTGAGGTGACACAGACAAGACGATGAAGAGTTTCAAAACAAAATGCAAGAGTACCTGTTTTTATATATTTTGAGTAGTCAGTAAACCCAGTCCTTGATGCATACAGCCCTATGATATTCGCGATGCAGAAAACACGAACAGAATCTCGGAATCCAGTTTGAAAGTGGAATTTACAGTTCAACACGGAATGTCATGGAATTTATCAAAGTTTGATAATGTGCACAGCGTTTTTATAAGTTATTTAAAATGGAAAGAAAACAAGAAAAAGAGGGAAAACTTTCCCCCTCGCCATCACAACCCTACCTGTGATGCTTTACAATGCTGTTCAAATAGGCAGTTCACTAGATTTTGGAACAGAGTTAATGCATCTTGAAAGTTATATTAACATGGAATGTATACTGTACCTTCTCAGAGGTCTGTAATAAACTCTTGACTTTCTGAATCTCTGCATTCTTCCCTTCAAGCTCCCTCCTTAGCTTATCCATATCAAACCTCTGTTCTTCAAACTAAAGCAACAGGATCACATGTTACAATCAGTCTTTGGAGGTTGTTTCAGTTCAAGTGAAGAAAGACACGTGTGCACACTTACCTTCATGTCTGATTCTTGTCTGACTCTTTCTACCTCAAAGGCTAACTGTTGCTTAGTTCGTTCAATTTCGTCTTGAGTCTGTTGTGTGGCTGACAGCATCTTCACTGTGTCTGCACTCTACAAAAGGAAAAGGACAACTATATCATTTCAACACATTTTTTATATATAGAGGCCTACTGTTTATTAAAACCAGCGCATTCTTTGTCATACCTTTCGGAGAAGTTCAGCATGATTGGCAACAAGTTCAGCATGCTTTTCCTTGAGTTTATTATAACGCAACTCTGTGGCTTGGGCTTTTTCTGTATGCAAGAAAGTCATTACAATCAGCTGCCACATTTTTGTTTCATTAAAAAAGTTTATGCACATGCAGTCCAGACTTACTTTCAGTCTCAAAAAAGCTGGTCTGCACACTCTCATGTTCAGTGTTGCGGCGGCGGACTGCCTCTAACTCCATGCGTAGCTGCTCATTCTCCACCAGGGCACGCTGTTTCTGCACACGCTGCTCCTCCAGTTCTGTCTCAAGATTGTTGATCTGTGACTTGAGCTGTGTGATATAGCGCTGAGCCTGAACACATTGCAGAGGTGAAACATTAGATCTTAGCACATACATAGTGCAGTGCATTAAAAAAAATAAGAAAATTTGATTAACATTCTGGTTAAATTTTCTAGTGCAGTTACAGTGGAATAGTAGCTCGCTTGCTATTTGTGTTGCCTATGAGAAATATCAAACGGGAAACACTCCAAAAGCAGAACAAAAGAACTTCTCATTTGAACCATATCACATGAGCCATTTATACACAACGTAGGGCAAATTTATAGTTTCTTACTATGTACTTTGCTATATACTTACACACTGACCTCTAGTGATACGCCTTGAATTTGGTACAGAATCTAGTGATAAACCTTGAATTTGGAATAGAATTCTCAATGAAAAAAACTAAAACGTCTCTGTAATTTTAACTTTATCTTACAACAACCTTAATCAGCACTGACATTCTCAACAACAATAAGAAGGTAATCAGGAAAGTAAAATATATATATATAAAAAAAAACAAACAAACATTTTGTGCTATAAAAAAGGTTTTCACTATAAAACGTAAAAAACCATTAAAAGCCAGTAAACATTTTACTATGATTTTACTGTATCTGTTACTATTGTATTTTGTCAGTGATGTGGTATATTCATACTGAATGCTATTATATTAACATAATAATGTATGTTGTATAATGAAATCACAGTAATTTTGGTTATGAAACTATTTTTAGCATTTGTATTTATATTACTGTTAATGAGTAAAATGTTACATTATTGCACTTATTTATGAAATTAAACTAACAGAACAGTTCCTAGAACAGATTAGTTAAACTAATCCTTTAAGACTATAAATAATTTATTTTAATTTATAATTTCATAAAATTTATGAGTCAGGAATTGAGACATTATTGTGTAGCAAGCAAAAATTACCCCACAACACAACCCATTGTCCAACCAGGACTAATTAGGGCACCAGTTTGAACATAGATACTGGTGTATGAAATTAAATTGTATAAAACTGTGATATTCTGGCAAGTCTAGGTGGTAGTCTGGAGTCATGTTTCATCCCAAAGATTGTGTTTCAATTTCCAAGGTTTAAATATTGTTTTAAATATTACGATCAGTGCCTCACCTCTCCTTTGATCTTCTCAAGCTCAGCTTTCAGAAGTTCAATTTCTCGTTTCAGATGTTCAATTTGGAGATCTCTGTGTTACAGAGAAAGTAAATTTTAGGTGCATATATGTATACATCTTAAAAGTATAAACTTTCCATAAATATCACAAAATTTCACCTTCATAATTAAACAAATGACTTATGATACGATTATCAAGTTTGACTTACCTATCATCAAATCCATCATTTGGTGGTCCAAATGCTTGATCAAATATATCACCCTTAAAAAAGAAAACAGAACAAGAAGTTGCATAAATAAGAGCCAAGAAATTCAAGAAAGTTTCAGGCTAAAACTCCAGCCCTCAAAAATATCAATGTGCCAACGATGATGCTTTAGAGCTCTTTTGTATTTTAATGAAAAATCACTATCATAACACTTATTGGTTTCTGCTTGCAAGTACCTGAGGCTGAGAGGCCATGCTAGGCTGTGCCTCGCTAACATCTATCAGAGGCTCGGGTTCATCCTCTTCCTGCTCCTCAAGCTCTTCTTCATCTGGGATGACAACCATGGGTTTAACATGCTCTGCTAGAGCAGAGGCGCGAAGGAAGTTGGGTGGAGACTTAAACAGAAAAAAAGGGGTTTTGAAAATACAAAATTTAAAAATGCTTGGATGTATGGATGTAAAGTGAGATTCATATGCAGTATCTGTTAATAAGATCAATATATAAAATCAATATATAATAATCAAAGATAATTTCCTTACATCAGGCAATCTAGGTATCTGGATGAGCCTCTTGAAGTAAAACATGTCTCGAGCTTTATTGAGGAATGTTTTGAGGCTTAAAAATAAATAAATAAATATATTCAACATCATAATAATAATTTAGAATCATAAATTGTACATACAAGAAAAAAAAAGAAAAGAAAAGAAAAGAAAAAGTAAAGAAACTTTTAGATTAGTCTATCAAGGAAAATGTGTAACACAGATAAGTCTCTCATAACTTGTTAAAGGAACGAATAGGAACAGCTTAAAAAATACTCATCATTTACTCATCCTCATTCACTGATTCGGATAGATAAAAAAGAAACCTATCTGTTAACACAAGCAAATGCGTGCACTTTAAAGATAGCGGATTTAGCTTTTAACACAACCAGCCCAAATGCTAATCTACCTTTGTCACAATTTCATTCTTCTCCCTTTCCCCATTGTATATCAGTGGTCCTTATTTAAATAAAATGAATATTCTAAAAATGGAAATGATATTCTATAACTGAAATTGGATGTGGTTTTCTCACACTGATAGAAAGGACTAGCACATTCACTTTGACACATTTAGTTTATATTGTTAACATGCTTAAAACCATTCCTGGACCTTTGAGAAAACCTTTACTGATCAGCAAGTTCAATATGGTTGGGGTAAGTGGTGGGTGCAGTATAGGGATGTGTGATGGTACAGTTTTATCGATACCAATATTGTTATTATCTTGTTAACTGGGTTGATTACTAATTGTGCTCCTCACATGTTAGTTTAGGTTAATTATCTGAATGTGCTCCTTCCCAACTTTGTTAATAAAACATAATTTTTCTACAGGTAAAAAAGTAGCACCCCACCAAACTGTCTCCTTTCTGCCAAAAAAGCACTTAAAACATTTAAACCATGAATTATAGGAATGAATTTATCCAGATGTAACATTTTGTTTTCTATTCTCTGCATTTTTAGTTCCTGAAAGCATTTCTGTATGATAAATGCACAATAGCTACAGTCAAAACTAAATGTTTTGCTTCAATCAAATTTGAAAATTCTTGAACATACCTGTGGAACTGCTCATGGAAGCGTTCGCGGTGTCCCTGAAGTGTGTCTGCTGGTAAACCTGTCAAAAAGAATGTCTCAGTTACGTATGTAACCCTCGTTCCCTGAAGGAGGTAACGGAGACGTTACGTCATTGACTGACGTCAAGGGGGTCCCACCTGGGAAACCTATCGACTCTGATCTTTGGAGAAAACATCAATGGGAATTGGCCAGTGGTTTTTGCATGCCAAGCCACTCCCCCATACATACGGGTATATAAGATGGTGGCGTGCAAACCACCATTAGGTTTCTGCTGAGGAGCCGATCGGGACCGACTCCCCAGCGCAGTCCGACCTTGTGACACCATGGGGGCCAGGTAAGGGGGCCCTGTAGGGATGTGAAAAGCAATGTTGGGAGGGCGGAGCACACAGGTTTTTAGGCCATTGCGAGAAGTGTCTTACTAGAGTGAGGGGAACACAGTGGAAGAACCATGGAAAAAGAATGCCATGCCCAAGGAGAGTGAAGGAAGCCCTCCATCGGTCACAGTTCAAGCTACTCCGCCTAGCTCGAACCATGGGGCAGCGAAGGAGCCAGATGTAACCTGTTGGAAACACTGGAATATAGCGTTTGGATCCCAAAGGAATGGTGCTCCAAGCCGACACCCACCCCGGCCTCCTGGAATTACCTGATGTCACCCAAAACACGGGAGGCCACAGGATCCACACGAAGATTGCAGAATCTCCAGCTCTGCAGATGTCTGCTGAAGAGGCGCCCTGCTCCAATGTCCAGGAGGAGGCCACACTCCGAGTGGAATGTGC
>JAUCMR010000107.1:22116946-22129667 GCA_032357425.1 Enteromius argenteus
GCTTAGTTGGGTCCAGTTCTCCTCTGGCCGGACGCCCAGCACCTAATTTCCAGTTAAATTTTAAACACATGTTAGATTGTGTAAGGACTTATAGTGTATAGTTTTACTTAGGGAAATCAGAGAACCCCCAATAGGGGACATCACAGTGGATTAACTGCATATTTATTTAGCATGTTTTATGCCTGACACCCCTCCTGACGCAACCTACACTGAGAGTACAGTAACACGTGCAAAGTCATCCCTACGAGAGGCCTACATACATTCACAACCTCTGTATAGCTGCTTAATAGAGAGGAAACACAAAGGCACTATGTTGCTTGGAAACATTTGTCAATGCAGGGTGGCTCACGTGAGAGCTTACAGCAAACTGACACAAAACAGAACTATGTGGCATATTTGACTTGTCAGTGAGAAAAGAACATCACGTTTTTTGTGTCACATATTTTTTTATGTTTTGTGTATTTAAATTAATAGTTTTATAAAAAATATATCTTATAATACCCTTACTCTTGTGTTGTTCAAAACCTGTATGACTTTCTTTTATTTACTGAAGGCAATGTTAGACAGAATGACACTCTTTGTCACCATTCACTCACTGTACAAACAAAAGTGAAACTGGAAGAAAGTGGATGCTAACTGAGCGTTGTGAGTCATTTAAGATTCTGCCTAACCTATATTTCATGGAAGTAGAAAATCTACAAGTTGGGAAGGTAAATAAATAATGACAGGATTTAAACTGTGGTGAACTATCCCTTTAACTTACATATCTTACTGGAAGCACATTCTAAAAAATAATATTTCATGTTTTTTGTTTTTAAGAGAAACACAAAACTACCATCTAACTGTCAGCTCTAAGAAAGTATTTTCTCTGCTTACATACATTTAGTACTGATTGTGTGAAATGTACTTTTTTAAAAATAATTAACCAAATGTAGGATGCATTGTCACACACACATTCTTCCCCTCTCCTGTAATACCAACTTAATAACTAATGAGGAAATTATAGTTGTAATTCAGAGACCAACATTAAATAACCAAATTGATGGATTTATTTCACTTAATCACTTACACACATATACTATTAATTCCAGGGCAAAAATAAATTATTCAGCTCAGTTGTAGCCACAAAAACAAAAACTAAAAACAACTAACTAACCATTTGGCAAGCAAGGTTGTCACTGGAGTGATACATACCAGACATAGTAACTGACATTTGTGGCCTCAAAAGTCTGATTTAAAATCCTGAATGCCTTATTTAAGAAGATTTTATTCACTCTGAATAAGCAATATATACTCTGGGTATGGTATGTATACCATATCTCACAGCTACGAGTGTGATATTGCATTTATACAGTTGTTCGATGGCTGATAAATGGGGGTCTGTGATTGAACTTATTGCTTCTGTCAATCATCAATTCTGCACAACACCTGAAGGACCAATCAGACGTTAGTGGGCACGTATAAAGACCTGGATGCAAAATCGGGAGGAGCGATTGCTTTTCATTTGTTTGCTCTCCCACGTTTATTTTGGTGTTTTGCTCCCGTTTTGTCATACTTTTATTGACTATTTAACTGCATTTATGATGTGACTCGACTCTCGGTTTACCTGAGTTTATTCAAGTCCTACCTCGACACATAGTGATGGGACCAGATCAGCATGTCACGTGACTTCCATCTTACTACACAAAGGGTAAAGTTGTCTAAACACACTAGTTAATGAGCGGATGCCAGCATTTGTATTTTTGTTTGTGAGTCAGCGTAGTTAGTGTCGTTCTACACTGAAAATTTTATTTTCTTAAATTTCCTTGTTTAGATTAGTTTGATTGGTGCTAGTTAAAAGGGTTTATGTTTTATTATTTTCTTTTCTTTAGCACCACTCTTGTCCCTCACTTTTGTTGTCTTTAATTCATGTCTTTTGTATATAATTTGTAAATAGATATTTGTTATTTTTGAAGTTGTTTTGTGTTTGTTTATATTATTATTATCATTGGGAGCTCTGTAATGTGAATTATTTTCACTAACGTGATTATTTTCACTAAACGTAATATTCAGAATCAGTTTGCCTCTGCTGCTTTTTAATTACACACACAACACACCTCCAAAGTGAAGAAAAGTGTTTTAGCTTAAAGGTTTTTATCTACTGAACTTTCTGATGTTACCTCCTGATATAGGGAGACACCCTTAACACCCGTCTCTCCAGCCAATGCATTCCTGTCTTCTCTTTACTGTCCTGTCCATTAAAGGCATAAATGTCCATAACTATAACTATAACTAAAAAAAAAAGAGAAAAGAAATAGAATATCTGCTGAGGAAAGCGTTATCTTTGTTGTAATGTGAATATCCTTTCATCTGTTAGGGGTGATTTTGCTGCTGAGTGCATTTGTTCGCTGCATCAAGCTGCTGTTGAAACTAAAAACTTCAGTTTATAGCATTTATAACTTTTCAAGGTAAAGAGTCTTTACGGCTGAACAAACTCTGTTATTAAATACTATTATTTATTGAATATTTAATAACAATAAAAGTCATCATAAAAGTTGCTAGGCAATTCAGACAAAAGTACAAAGGCAGCGCTCTGATATACAGCATTGAATTTACATAAATATGAGTTTTTGCAAAAACAAAAATAAATTAATGAGACCAAAGACAACCATTAGATGTACCCATAACAAATTATATATCATGTATAACCACTACAGAGACATCAGAGTCAGCGGTAAATTTCAGAAGATCTGGCAGAAGCGAGGCACTCTCAGGCAGCTTCAAGAGCACTGACCATCTGGAGCTCAAATGTCAAAAAACGTCCAGTTGTCATATAGACGTTTCATCGGGCGTACACACCTGGACCTAAGTTAACTTCTGGTCTGTGTTTGTTTAGCGGTCTGGTTAGTGTCGCGGGCTACAAACGCAGCTAATAATGTGTAATGAAGTTGGTCTCAGGTTATTGTGCTGTGGCATGTGTTTCCCAAACATTTATGTATTTGTGGCAACCTGCCACAATATAAAAACTGACCGATTTTCCAAAAGGCTATGTTGAATAAACATGAGCACATAATGCACGTTTAAAAATCAAACCGAGGCGTGGGTGTTTTTATATCACTGTATTTCTGAAGGAAGACTGTCTTTAGAAAATGTCATTTTCATTTCATCCTGCATATAAGGCAGCATTTGTAAGCTCAGAGCTGCTTTGTCTACAGCCGTTACCGGGGAAACCTTGTTTCTAGTGCTTAAAGGACCTCCTGCTGGCAACGAATGAGTTTGCAGTTTTAATAAATCCGTCTGATTTACACAGCGAACATATTTAGCTTGTTATCAAATTTTTTTTTTACTCTAGAAGGACTTAGATGTTGTCATTGATTCTATTTGGATGTCTATTGGAAGTTAAGTTAGGGCCACAAAAGCACGCGTGTGCAGTAAAGTTTGTTTACGTTGTTGTTGAAACCGTCTATAGACATTATCTTTATTAACAAACTGCATATTTGTACTATAAATAAGTATATTCTTGCCTGAAATCCTCTTAAAACTACATTTCATGACACAGTAACAGTAGGCCTATTTCTAAAATTATACTGGATTTGGACGTCCCTCATGACACTCGCTGTAAGAAGTACCGCAAACGGAGTGATAAGATTACAAAATGTGAAATGGCTGTTGGAGTTCTAAAACCACTCCAATAATCACACTCTTATAAGCCAAACAGATTTGAGGACAAGAAAAAACGGTTGTGTATGCGTGTGTGAGTATGTATGTATGCATGTATGTATACATGTATACCTATTATCATTATTATTATTATTATTATTATTATAATAACTACTTTATTTTTTTTATTTTTTTTCTCCAGCAAAGTTGGTTTTGGTTGATTTGACTTGTCAAAGAATAGACATAGATGACAGGTTTACTTTAATATATTGTAAGAGAGCTGCAAATATCAAATGACCAGGACAAACGTCTGTTGCGTTTTACTTTGATCTATAGCCTAGTTTACATCACATAGCACCATTTATTTTTATTTTTATTTGGCATATGATCATCATAAATGTATGCCTGTCAGATTATTCTGGTCCTAAATGAACAAAAACCAATGCAGACAGAAAAAAACATGTTAACATCACGCGCTGAATACTGGATTTCTTATCATCTTGTATGCAACGTAGTTGTATGGACAGGTTCAGCGAGTTCCCGGATGACGTTATGTCAAACATAAACTGGTCTTGCCAGTTGTTTGAAAACCAATTGTTTCGTTTCGGAAATAAGTTTAGCACTTAAGTAAGAATCGTTATATACATAAATAAATAATATCTTACGTCAATGCCTTTATATTTTAAAGATCAGCATTTCTGGAAATACGCAATTACTGCAATAGCTTACAGTGCCTACGCAAGCTGTGTTAATAATAGTACAATAATGTATTCTGCGAGTGTACACCATATTATGTGGTAAAATGTAGTCAGTGCTAACACAGTATACACATGGGAACGCTAACCATTAGCATCGCAGCAAAACAGATCAACTATTCAGGTTACCATACCTGCTGTTTTTCGAAATGCTCCCTCTCGGCTCCTAAAATCGTTTCTGTCCTTTTGCTTTTAACCCGCGAAGGCACCTGTCGTATTGAATTCATCCTTTATATGCTTGCGGATTGTGTTATTAACAAATAGCTGCGTATCGAAAGCGTGTTATCCTTCAATTGTTCGTCGTTCGACAATCCAGTGTGGCTGTGTGAAGGTTTATTTTCTGGTGGGTTATCAGGAACACCGCGACGCTATATAGGACATGGAGAAAAACCTGTTTTGGCTTCGTGGCTTCTTGCCGGTTTGAGTCGTACTACAGCATTGTTGTGGGAGGAGTAATAATGCGCGTTTTAATACTCCTGAAATTCACGTTAGGACAAAAGAGTTCATAGATGATGAATCGTCACAGAGGTGACACCTTTACGTCATAGGCGCATACAGTACAGCATGCATGAACACTAAAGCTTAACAAATGCAGTTATTTCTTTTTACATGAAAGCCATTTTGTGTTCCTTAAAGATGGCAAGTCTGCTCGAGTTACCAGAGAGTGTAAATATGAATAGGAAAAATAATAAAACGATTAAAAGTTTTCGTATCAAAGTAATAAACTGTTACAAAGATGACTCTCCAGAAAATAAACAATTAAATTATAAAATATTTGATCAACAGGTGAGTATGGTGAACCAAATAAATTAAAAAGGACTATTTCTAGGTCTAATAGTACTACTTCAGAAAGAACTGTCAAAAAAAAAAAAAAAAAAAAACTTGTTGGCAGATTGATTGTCCTTTTTTTCAATAAACAGCATTTTCTGCATTTGGTACTGGATTCAGACCTCTTTTTTTTTACTGACAACTATTTACTCAAATTAATCATTTAAAAAAAAAAAAAATTGAAAGAGCATCCAAAATATTTTTCATGATTTATGATGCTGCTTTATGTTAAACTGCTTTATTTATTTTACACCAATCTACACTTAATACACCATAATGATAAAGCAATAAAGAGCTTTGAATAATAATGTAAATGTATTTTAAAAAAAAAAAAAAAAAAAAAAAAGAAAGAAATTATTACATTGCACAATTCAGTCTTTGCTGTTCACATTTAGTACAGGAACGTTCATATGTTTTGTAAACAACAGCAGTCTTTAAACCTCTCTCTGTATGACCGATTAGGAGTCACGATCACAGAAAACCCTATGATTGTTTTATAATGACAATCTTTTGTCTAGGACCGATGAAAATCATGTAGTGCGTTTCAGGCTTAAAGGATTCTCAGACTAACAATTACAAACATCATGTACAGAGCAAAGCAGGCACTGCTCATTTCTTGCATAGTACCATCCCAACAGTAACTTGACAACCAGGATGAGTCAGAGTATAAGGAAAGTTCAATGCACCAAAATATAGAAACCTTGTCCAAACCATTCAAAACCCTGGAAAGAAGGTTCAATGGACAATGACCCTAAGCATACAATTAAGACAATGTAAGAGTGACTTATGGGCTACTGTGTGAATGTCTGTGAGTGTCCCAACCAGAGCTTGAACTTAATTAAACATTTCTGGAGAAACTTTAAAATGTCTGTCAGACCCCATTCAACCTGACAGAGATTTATAGCTAAAGAGGTAAGGTGAAGAAAGGCAGATAATTGTCAAATGCAGATGCACACAGCCTGTCGCATCATACATAATGTCTTGGCCCAACCAGCATGAAGCAGGTGAAATTGATCTGCTAATTTAAAGGGGAGACACACGATGCTTTCCAAACTAGATTAAGTCCCCTCCAAAGGGGACTTTAGAGTGAAAATAATTATGGCTGCCATATCAAAGGGTCATTCCAAACAAACCTGCCAAAACTGGCCACTTTAAAGGGCCCTTCGGAAAGAAGGATTTCGAAGGGAACAACTGATGGATACTTCGAGCACCATGATCCTTTGCAAAGATTCTTTGCATGATGACAGCACCTCCGTTTGGGCACAGGATGATAACACAGAAGGGCACTTTAAGAAAAGTTTGGTCCCCTACACCCTTCAAACCTCTCACTCTGGAGGGCAAATCTTTTAAAGTTTTCAGGGCATATGAGCCCGTTCGAATGGAACACAGGGACACTTTGTGTCCAAAATGGCATACTTCACTACTATATAGTATGCAAAAAGCAGTAGGCAAGTGAATAAGTAAGAACAGTAATGCAGATTACAAATGTGAGTGTTGGAAACCAAAACATGGTTCTTTGTGTTAAAATTGCATTTGCTGAACTTCTGAAGAGTAAACTGTTCAATTGTTGAATATGTAAATAGTACAGGTGCATATCATGAAAAAGTTTTTTTTTTTTTATTACCTTATTTTAAAAGTGAAATTTATATTGTCGGTTCATTACATGTAAAGTAATTTTAAAAAATTAAAACATTGATGATATGCTATTTTTTGTTTTCTTTGTGTCGAAAAACTGAAGTTGAGCCACTGATGTCACATGGACTGTTTTACCGAGGTTTTACATTTCTGGACCTGGGATCATTTCAGTTGTATTGCTGTCTATGGAGGGTCAGATGCCTTTCTGATTTCATCAAAAATATCTTAACTTATGTTTTGAAGATGAACGAAGGTCTTCTGGATTGGAACGAAATGAGGGTGAGTAATTAATGACTTAATCATTTTTGGGTGAACTAACCCTTTAAAGTGTGTTGATTTATGCATTTAATACTTGGTCGGGGCACAAATGACAGAATCAGTGAGGAGTGGCACTTGCTGACTTCAGAAACTTTACACTAGATTTAAAGCAGTTTGGATTCTGTGCCTCTCCAGTCTTCCTCCAGACTCCAGACCTTGTTTTCCAAAAAAAAATGCAAAATTCACACTTTTATCTGGAAACTGGACTTTGGAGCACTGAGGAACAGACTGGTGCTTTTTTTTCTTAGCCCAACATGCTTCTGATGTTTTTTTTCGTTTGTTTTTTTTATTTGTTTTTTCCTGTTTCAGAGGTTACTTGGTAGCCCTTTTCCTGAAGACATCTGAGCATGATGACTCTTGATCCACTGACTCCCGCTTCATTCTATTCCTTGTAATGCTCTCCCAAGTGTTTGAATTGACTTTGCTTGACAGTATTCTAATGCTTACCGTAATCCTTGTTGCTTTTACACCTTTTCCTACCCAATTTCTTCCTTCCAGTCAACTTTGCATTAATGTTTTTGACTTTTGAAACGTTTTACATTACATCAGGCTTGAATCTAGAATATATGAAAGTTTCACTTTTTGAAATAAATCCAGAGCATCCACTGGACTAACATAGCATAAGGATATGCTGTTTTTGCACAAATCACATGCTCTCCAAAACATAAGCAAAATATTTTTTAAAGACTTTTCTCATAATTTAATGATTATTTTGGACAAATATTTCTAAGAAATATATACAGAAACATGTATTTTAGAGCTAATCTGAAGTTAATGAACAATTGGCAAAAATTGATAAAAGTCCATGGACATGACATGCACCCAAATTACAGAATGACTATAATTAAGAGTTCCCAACAACAGATTGACATTCATGCAAGGTCAAAAACGACTTTAATTTTCTCTGCTTCGCATCATGACCACATGATTTTTCTAATAATTCAACTGGCCGTCATCAATTAATCCTTATTTAATCCTTGCCCAGCACTAGTTAAAATGTTTGTGTTATAACAAGGGGAAAAAAAGGTAATTTTGGACCCCCTCTATCATCCTGGTGGGTCCATATTCCTGGTTTAATTTGTACACCAGAGTTGAGACCTGTTCTTTGCACATTGCTAGTTTATTTAGCTGGATTTAATTATTGACAATTTCACTTGTTCTTGGATGGCAACTAGTCCGTAAGATGCTCTGGAGCAGGCTTACTTCATGTAAACAGGATTAGATAACATATTTTAAGCAGAATTGATACTCAAAATCTGTCTCAGCCACTGCTACTGTATTAGAAGAGTGCCCTACTGATCCAGGGACAGTAATTTAAAATAATAATTAGAAAATGTATATAATTATATTAATATAATAATGCTGTGTCATCTATATATTATTAGTGAATAATATAGATTATTCACTGAAATATGTATTGAAATATGGTTAAGGATGTCATGCTCATGCACACATTAAACTGATGTCATCCGAGAAAGCCTGTCATTTTCAGATTTGGACGAAAAATTGCTTGTCTTCATGTTTGTCTTTAATTATTATTTTTTTTTTTTGTGGATTGACTTGCACAAATGAATTGTTCACCACAAAAACAGCAATGTGAGCTAACAAAATAACTTACAAAATATCACACAACAAATCTGCTTTAAAGAAAAAATAAAAAGAATTGCTAATTACATTAAAATATAAAATGTAAAGCCTGTGAATATAATTAGTAATCATGTAAAAAAATTTTTTTAATAAAATAAAAACAGTTCGCATTTCATTTATCTATTATACCATGTAGTTTTGTTCGCTTGACCCTCAGAGAGACCATTGGATACAACGATACAAATTACCTAAATAAAAGAAAACTTTCAAAACTTTCTGCGCTGTCCGTGCAGTGCCTCTCAGAAAGCCCACCTAAAAAAAAAAAAAAGTCTAGAACCGCCCCTTTACAGCATTATATGTTTAACTATGAATATGTTAAGATTCATTTTAATATGTCAAGATTCATTTTAATATGTCAATAAAAATGCAGACTTTATCCGGGTCTTATAACTTTAAAATTAAGCAAAATAAAAAGATAAATGTTTACTTTCAACTTCAAGTGGGAAATCAGTGGGAAATGATAGCTGATTAACAAGGTTGTAGAAGCACCTAACCCTGATCATAAGCTTAAAACAGATATTTCCTGAAAAACTGGTTGATTGGAATGTTGACCCAGGAACATCTTGTACTTGGTGAAATCGCACTCACCAAGGGTTTAGAGTGCCATTTGGGACAGCGCCCCTAAACTCTTGCTGTCTTCCTCTGAGTCTGCACGTTTCCTACGGTGTTGTGGACTTAGAGGACACTTGCACATGGCAACCATTGTAAGTCCGTAAGACTGCAAGTGCACATGAAATGTTCCAGTTGGGACAGGGTCAAGGACGCAAGATCGCTGAAGAATGCATATTGAGATTTGAGAAACCGCATTAGACAACTTAATCCAGATATTTTATTTAAATCTACAAATTTGCTTGAAGAACCAAATTAGCCAGAAATCAGTTATCACAATTAGAAGATTTGGCATCTTTCAAATCATCTCAGATGTATAAGCGAGGTACAAAGAATGAACTCTTATATTCTCAGCATCATTGCCTTCTTTAAACGCAACATTAACAACCTACCAAAGGTGAGTTGACTAATCTTAAGGTGTTATTTTGAGAACAAAAAAAATTATGGTTTGTTTATGAATTCAATAGGAAGTGGTCTTTTTTTGTGCCATCTCAGGTCTCTCATGTAGGAAATTTACAGATTTGACCCAGATTCTTCTTATTCATCTTTTACAATGGCTTAATGATCACAGAGAGAAACAAGGTCAACAATTAACAATTTCTAAACCATTCGGGGTGATCACATCCTAGGCAAATGGTGTACAATTCTAGAATGGGAGCAGGTAAGGTGAACTGAGAACCATCAGACACTTGGGTGTCTGAACTTCATTACAGATTACAGGTGTTAGAGCAGCAACTTCATTTACATTAAGATGTTTTGGTGATAAAATGTAATCTGTAAATTGTTTTTTTTTTTTTTTTTAAATAAGATGTTCACCATTTATTTAAACCCAAGGTGCTTCATGTATTTTGTCACTGCTATACTCCAAATGAACTTGTGACACACTTGTCACACAAAGACACATTTTATACCGCTTACAGTGGTGTAGTGGTGCCTTGTGAAGTGGGTATACTGCCCCTTCATTTTGGTGATCTGCCTACTACTCAAATGGAATGTCTCTGTCCTCCCAATGGCCAGTGGGAGATCGCGGGCCCCCCAGAACTCTGGGCCCTATGCACTCTGTCACCCTTTTCACCCGACTAGCGAGGCCCCTGGCTATTTGTTTTAAAATTAGTTTTTTAATATGCAAATATGCAATGTTGGGTAAAATACCGGAATCTGCTTTTAAATATGAAAGTAAATCGCCAGTAGGTGGCAGTAAGTGATTGTCTTAATGAGTGAGTCATTGAGCATTTATTCAAACGATTTCATCGGATGGCTAATTCATTCAAGAATTAATATGTCTGAATTGTAGAGAACTTGACATTAACAACACGTTTGAACTCTTGAATAAGATCATTGTCAAATGTGCAATCGTATTGGTTTTCAAGGGGAAAAAGAAACTTATTGTGTATCTTAACTAAAAAAAAAATTAATGCAGTACATTTGTGCAGTTATGTTAATTTGTTTTGATTTCTCAACAAATTCTCTCTGTGCGAGCCTCACTTGGCGCGATGTGTTAGGCTTTTCTTTTCTTTTGTTAGAGCTGTTTTGAACTTCTTTGAAGAGTCACTGACCAAAGGACTGCACCAGCTGGATTGAGTTGTTTTAAGGACTTACCATTCCAGCATCTCACTTTTTGGACTACCACTTTATTAAGATGGTATATACACATGTGGACACTTTTACATTGGAACTTACAGCACGCTGGAATTCTTAAGGACTGTTTTAATGGTATGGACTGAAAGACTCTGTGCTTTTAACAGCCTAGGATTTTCTGTTTTATTCTGTGAATATTGTAAATGCACTACTTATTCCTTTTACTTTTGTTGTTGTCTCATCTTTTTAAAACACTCATTTTACCTCGCAGAGTTTAATCTGACCCCATTTTAAATCCATGTAATTCGGCCGATAAGGCTGATCGTTACAACTCATTAATTGAGATGGCCTATTTTTGTTCTTAAACCCCCTACAGGCATCTCTTAAAAGACAGAGTTCACCCCCAAAATGAAAATGTGCAGCTAATTTACCTAACCTCAAGCCATCCAAGATGTAAGCAACTGTGACAAAGGTCTGTGCAAAAACATAACATTATGTACATCATTATTACCTGTAATCCATAGCCTCAAGCAAATGGTCCAGAGTGAACAGGTACTTTTTGGTAAACCAATTGTACTTGTTTAACCAGTTTACCAAATCGGACTGAACCGTCTGAAACAGCTCTACAAGTTACTCAATTTTGTACATGCCTGCCAGTCACAATGACTTTGAATGAGTCAATATGGTGTGAATGGTCCTGTAATGTTTATGGCCAAATTTCTCAGCACTCCAGTTACTTCAAGAGTCACTGAACTGAGTAAATAGTTCTCTAGTGCCAGCCAACTTAAAGAAAATCCAACCAACCACCTCTTCCACAGAACATGTTTGGGTGGGTTTAATCTCTGGTCTTCACAGAACACGTCCTTACGTTCACACAATGGCACAGAAACAGCCATTGCATGTATATGCATGCTCAGAATCGACTTAGGATTTAAGGGCAACTAATCACTTCTATTCATAACTGCATATTATGTATGTAACCTACACTATCATGTGCTAATCACTCATTTTGTATGTATTTTAAATAATTATTGAATGGTTTTTAGGTTCATATTCATGTTTAATATGTGAATCTCATTGCCTGAAGTGTTTCTTCCAATCAGTTCTTAGGCTGATGAGACACCTGGCAACTTTTTGAGCAATGTTACCATAAATGGCTGAATCAGGCATGTCTGCTCGATTGCTCCTGCCTGCCGCTCTGCTGAGAGTTTGTTGAGTGTTTGTAGCTCGGATACGTAGCTTTGTATTTCTGTCTATCACTTTCTGCTGTTTAAAGTGATAATATATAACCTAACTCCCTTAATATTTCCTATAGTATATATCAAACCTATTTGATTGTTGATCGCTCGCTTTTAATCTAATAACTGGCGTTCATTTGCCGGTTAGCTTGTCATCCGCGTCTTCGCTCGCGCTACACTCGCAGATATTACTGTTTTCTATTATCGTCTAGTTTTATTTTTTTTCTCGCTCCATTTAACCTATTGTTCGCTATGTTTAATTTCTCATTCGCTCCGTTTTTCACAAGTTTAACAAACAACGGTAGTAAGTGAATAATCCATCAATCACGGTGAGTATGGCTTCTCCTTCTCTTGTTGTTTGCACGTCATGCCATACAGTTTACAGAGGGTTTCACACGTGATAAATGCAGGGATATAGTTAGGCTGACAGAGAAGATTTTAGAACTAGAGACACGCATCCAAACTTTAACAGAG
>JAUCMR010000107.1:22157461-22176347 GCA_032357425.1 Enteromius argenteus
ATATATGATGATATCAATATTGTAATAACTGATCTAATTATCAATCTTTATATAAAAATATAAAGTTTACAATTCCAGCTAAAACATACATTTTACCAAATAATAATGAAATGTGCTCATATGAATATTTTTGTTCATGTTACAATATAATATTTAGTCTGCACTTACATTAATTTTCCTTTTTTAATTCAGTGATTTCAACTCTGTGCTTTAAAATACATTAGATTATAATGATATTATGTAAGAATTTTATGTGACTTTAACCATTTTTTGCACATAAGTTAATATAAGTCAACCTGTGGTAACATTTACTTCTTTAATCCAAATAGCTACTCAGCCTAAAGATACATAGATATGTTTTTTGTCTAAATTGCCCATCTCTAGCCTTGGTTGAATATTGTGAGTGTTCACACACACAATGTTTAGCAAGCTGACCTTAGCAAAAAATCCAAAATCTTCAATCTGACATTGTCTGTACACATCTGTCGCACTTCTGGTGCTTTTACATAGCTCCAAACAGTCCAGCAGAAGGTCTGCGAAAGGAAAAAATACATGCTGTAAAAGACAAATGTGTGATCCATAAATTATAAAGCTAACAAAAAAAAAAAATGTGACTTCAACACAGTATGAAATGTGTGTGTGTGTGTGTGTGTGTTACAGTACCACTGTGGCAGACTGTAATAGCTTGACAGGCCAGCCCATGGATGACAGCAGGGAGGTTAACCTTTTCAGGCAAAACCATGGGGACATTTTCCTCCAGCATCTGAGAGATGCGCTGGGCAGTGCTGAACAGAACTTGTCCTGTGCTGCAGTTTGAGTGGTGCTTGTATAGCTCACTGTGTGAAGTGTAATGGAAGACATGAGAAAAGACCTCAAAAGTTAAAAATGATAGAACTTTTTAATTTTGTGTGAACTGTCATTTTCTCAACCACATTATTCCAAGATCATGAGAGCTTATATATTTAGAACCCAAATGAAGATTTTTATTTTCTTTCAACAATTTTTGTTCAATCACTAAAATGTGCTTGCTTTTCAAGCAGAAACCAACCAATCATATGTCAAACAAGCCCGGTCAAACTCATTTCTTCTTATTGATTTCTCATTTTCCTAGTATTGGTACTTTAAATACGACATGGCTTTAATAACAAAGCCCTACAAAACATATTTCCTGAGTTGTGTCAAAATGCAATAGCAGGGCAGTGTGTGTGAATCGCTCTGCTTCAGCTCTGCATGAATACTGGCTGCACTAAACCCGTGCAGCACAGGGTCAGTTCACCCAAAAATTAATATTCTGTCTTTAGTTACTCACCCTCGTGTTGTTCCAAACCCATAAGACCTTTGTTCATCTTTGTAACACAAATTAAGATATTTTTGATGATATCAAAACTTTATCTCCATGTCTTAAAGGTGCCATAGAATACAAAACTGTATTTAACTCAGTATAGTTAAATAATAACAGTTCTGTACGTGGAAATGACATACCCTGACTGTGCGTTCACACCAGAAGTGACTTGCGTGAATAAATCGCGCTATTCGCGCGTAGTTGGACGCGTGAACATTTCACTTCACAACAGACGCGAATTCACATCATGGGAGGGGCTTCTGCCAGGCGGTTCCAGTGTCTGTAGTGGTTAAACATACAGGTAAAATTTATTTTGGGTAGATCTAATAAGCAAACTTTGGTTTAATGAATCTAGTATTTATTTCCTTCTTATTCCTGTTTCTATTAAAGTACGAAGATGTATCGTACAGCTCCTCCACATACAGCGACGATGATTTTGTCCTCCATAGTTTCGGAATTCTGTCACTACTAGAGCAAGCTCCAGATTGGTTAAATTCAGATTTTTCAACTTGAGCGATTCGCGCGAATCAAGCGTTACATGCATCAAACGCCCAAAAAGCTCAATTTGCATCGCCTCATTCGCGTGAATCACAACAAAGTATGTCTAATCGCGTCTTTGCATTGACTTAACATGTACAGGGGTTAAAGTAAAAAAATTCCTGAGCCTGAACTTTTTTTGGGGGGGATTTTTTTATTTGCAGGACTTACTTCAAATATTGACAATAATAACAAAAATAAAGTAACAAGAGCTTAAAGTGCTTAAAAACTGCTAAACAATAGCAAGTGCTTAAAGTGCTTAAATAACAAGTGTTCAAAGTGCTAAAGAACTGAACTGCTAAACTGAAGATTAGAAGTGAAATCAAGGCCATTATCACTTATTTTTTCTTTTTTTCTGGGTTGTAAGCAAAGTCCTGCAAACTCTTTATTTTTAAGACATTTGGACCAGAAGATGGAGCTGGTACAGTGGAGGAGGCTGAGGGTCTGGCTGGTCTAGAGGAGGAGGATGAGGCTTTGGAGGGTCCAGAGGGAGGGAGAAAGAGTTTGGCTAGTCCAGAAGAGTCTGGTCCAGAGGATAAGGATGAGGCTTTGGCTGGTCCAGAGGATAAGGATGAGGCTTTGGCTGGTCCATAGGAGGTTGAAAAAGGTCTGGATGGTCCAGAGGAGGTTGGTGAGGGTCTGGATGGTCCAGAGGAGGTTGAAGAGGGTCTGGATGGTCCAGTGGAGGAGGATGAGTGTTTGGCTGATCTAGAGGAGGCTTTGGCTGATCCAGCGATATTCCTGGCCTGCCGTATGAGTTTGTTTGCCATCTGTGATGGCCGAATCCTTGCTGCCTCACTCACCCTTTTCTTCTTTTGTGCCTGTTGTGTCTCTTTGTTTTTCTGCAGATGTTTTTGATATGTTTGATACGATGACAGGCAAGACCACCTTAATGGCTGGTCTATTGTCATTGTCGATGCTGTCCACTCCCTTGCTTTAATCGTGGATTTTACAATTGCAAGGCTCTCATAAATTTCCACATTCATGGAGCATCTATCTGCTTCAAGAATATCATCCATGAGATTAAATGATCCCTCAACCAGGGGGCCTGTGAAAATGCTAAGTAGTGCTTTGACCAGCTGACCCAGAATGGGAAATCTCACACCTCTCTCTGGATTTTTCATGGATACAACTCTGCTCCACCAATCTACATCAACTCGGCCTTCCTCTTCAATGTAGTTCTGGGCACACGTTACCAGGTCCACCTCTATTTGGTACGCCCCCCCCATCTCTTCCTCTAGTTGACTAATTTCTTCTGGTGCGACCACATTAGGCAATGCCTCTCCTAATGTGATAAAAGCCACACAGATGGAGTAATCTTGAATCAGAGAGGGAGTGAGTGCAGAAAGTGAGGTGATTATCTTGTTGTCCAGAGGAAGGTTTTTGAGAAGGAACTCTGATGACTTCATGTATCCTTCTCTGAGAGAGTTGTAAATGTTTCTCACCCATATCTTCCTCTCCACACGGGCCTTGTTTAGTGCAGAGTAGCAGTATCTTCCAACAGACAACCTTTTGTCTGATAGTTGCAAATCTTTACTCCGGACATCAACCTTGATGATATCCTTCGCACTCAGTGGGATGGCTTCTGGCTTCATAAATTTGCTGAGGAGCTCTCGAACTAGGGCCACCATCTCCACGTGCAGCAAGTGCGCCATTGGTTTTTCATGTTGCATTTTTTTCAAAAATCCCAGAAATGTTGAAAGTACGCCTGCAAACATAAAAAAAAAAAAAAAAAAAATTTATTTGACATTTTCACATGCGTAAAAAAAAAAACACAACAAGAAAACAGAATTAAAGACAAGTTGCATACAGTTCAAATAAATAGCAGTGCGTTTTAAAAAAGTGAATAAAGTATAAATACTTTTAATAGCTTTTATTTCCATATATCAGATGTAATGGAAAAATTACTCCAAATCAAATTATTAACGAATTTGACCAGGTCTGCAGTTTTTTTTTTTACTGGAAGCAAAGGAAACTGAATATTAATCTGTTCCCCAAAAAAAAAAAATTAAAAAAAAAATTGCAGTGTTGAGACTTTTCAAACACTTGACATAAACTTAAGACATTTTTCAAGATTTAACTTAACTTTTAATTACTGAAGTAATATTTTGGTGCATAATCATTGCTTTTGTCAGATGTTAATCAGATCATAATCAGATGTTATCATCAGTTAAATCTTTAAAATGTTTTAAGTGTATGTCAATGTTTGTGGCTGAAGAGAAAAGGAAAATATTGCAACACTGCTATATTGTTTTCTTAAGATAAATATTCCTTTTCTTCATTTCCTGTAAAAAAAAATATGCAGACTTAAGTATTTTACATTTTTTGCCTTGGAATTGAATGTCTAATCTTTCCATTACATTTATAATATGGAAATAACATACTGATTAAAAATAATTTCACTTCATTCACTTTTTTTAACAATAAACTGCTATTTATTTGAACACTTCTAATATAACTCTGCATAACTTCTAAAGCTGGTTATGATTGCTGTAGTAGAGACCTGGCTGTTTCCTTTGTAAAAAACAACAACTGTTATTAACTTTCATTACATTTAGCCTAAAGTTTTTGACTACACAAGTTAGCCTGCTACAGGATACCTCTGAACATGTCGACCATGACTTTGAATCGGTCAAACTCTGTAAAGAGCACAGAGATTCGTGCCTTCTGGTCAAGGTTGGCTTGTGTTCCCATTCAGGATGTTGAGGCTTGTTCTTGTTGAAGAATTTCTACTCTGGTCTTTTCCTCAACTGTTAGTGCATATCTCGACAGCACTTCATTAAGAAGCCTTCTGTATCACACAAACACACAGACACACACACACCACTGTGGCTATTTTCATTGCTTATTCCTACATAAAACCTAACAACACTCTAAACTAGCACATCACTCTACATGCAATATAATACAATAAAAATGGTTAACTGCAGAGACAGCACATTAAAAAATACTTAATTTATACTACAAAATGATTAGCATTACCTGTATTTGTGTTCTTCATTTGGATCCAGCACATAGTAATAATGCACCACCAGTACATCCATGAGTTCATTCAGCCTTGTGCACACCTCCAGCATATTAAGAAATCTGTTGCTAATAGGTCTTATTAAGCTCTTGGAAGGAAGATGGAGCAGACTCTGAAACTCTGAGAAAATCTCCTTCTGTTTTGGTGACTTCTCAATATCATAATAGACATCAGAGCAGAAATTTTCCACTTCTGTGCTGAACGGACTCATGAGGGCCTTGGCAGCATTGGAAACCATGTGCACGGTGTCTCCAGATACGTCAAGGAGGTATGGGTTCTCCTTCCTTGCTTGAGTTTCAAGGCCAGACTTTTTTCCTCTCATGACTGCACAGTTGTCAGGGAGGATGCTAGTAACTTGTCTCCACTCAAGACCATAAGTCTGCATGACATCTTTAAGTTCCAGCATAAGGTTTGGGGCATTTGCAATGTTGACTTTTCTGCTTGCCAGATGTTGTGTTATTACTCTGTTGCTTTCATTTTTAAATAAAGTGAACAAGCACATTGAGTATTTTATCCATATTCAAGGTTGTTGCTTCATTACCATTGAGTGAGAACATGCATTTTTTTAGCTTCTCAGACAAACATTTTTTGAACTGTAATGCAATTCCATGGGTGTTCATGTAACTCGCATGTTGATTTGAAACCGACAGGCTAGTTAACGCTTTTTTGTCTTCTGCCAGTTTTTTTTACACAGGGTGACCAGTGGATGCGAAATTCTGAATGACAAATCATGTTCTGCTATAAATGTGCACAAACGTATTTTTAAATCCCAGACACGGTCAGTCATAGACAACGGTGTGTCAGCTGTAACAGCTGCTCCCGGCAACGTCGTGGTAAGTTTGAGTGCACGGGCAGCGGCTCTATGACCGGAGTCTAAATCATGAATCACTTTCTTACCGCTGCTGGCATACAGTAGCTTCCTCGTAACGTTCCTTGTAACGTTAGTTAAAGCTGTGTTCCTCTCATATGATTGGTAGGTGAAATAACTTGGCTCGAAAATATTAAACCGCATGCGCAGGCTCTAAAATATTATTATTTTTTTCCTTCACGGCCGCACGCCGGAGATCAGGCACGGTGCCGGAATACTTTAAGCCCTGCATGTAAATCACTCGCGCTTAACGCTTCATTCGCGTCTGGTGTGAACGCATCTTGAGTCTCAAAAAAGACCACTGAAAAACAGACGAATCTGAACATAACACCGACTGTGACATCACAATTGGGATCACTACACCCCCAAACTTTGCATAATGTATCCCCGCCCATGTTCTAGACCAGCTGCCAGCCAAATCATCAGAAGTTCTGCAGGTATCGTGAAGAAACAAAAAGTCCAATAGCAAAAATGACAGATCATGGAAATAAACGTTATACTGTATGTTCCTGGCTGTGCAGGGGATGTGAAGTGCAGAGATGGGATGGTGTCTGTATTCAAAAAGGCACAGAAACAAAATAACCAGTTCTAATTAAATAACGCGAGCCACTAAAGGGACATGGGTAGCTTGCTAGCAGTAGCCGGTTACATTATAGTACATACGATTTCACTTACCACATAAACAGAGCAAGAAGAGTTGACTGACGATGATGGTGAATGATTTACAGATCCTGAGCACCACTGACAAGCATCTGATACTGTACTGACGCTTATTAGTATAAACAGAGTGTGTGCGATCACAAAAAGTGAAACTAAAAACGCGATCATGCACATTAAATAATAGTGGCTTCCTGATGCCCTCATTTTACATACAGTATAATTACCCAAGGATATAACTGCAAGAGAAAAGTCTTGAAATATATATTTTTCTTCCCTGTTTCATTACTGCTATGTGAGCTATTGAGATTTGCTGTGAAACAGCCAATCAGAGCAGAGCTCAACATTATCGTTCATGACCCTACCAAAACGGATCATTTCATTCAGAAGCCAAATCCTAGGATAGTAAATAAACATGTAAAACCGTTTCTGGAGATTTTTTGGCCTTACTTAAGTAACATACCTTCTAAATAGATATCAGAGAACAATTTAAAATACTGTATTAACCCATTCTATGGCACCTTTAAGTTTAGAGTTTGCTTTTCCATAGTACTTTCAGATCTCAACCTTCCTTCCCTTTTCTCCGCCCTCACCTGAGGATCTGTAAAGCTTTCTCCACATCTCCAGCATCCAGAGCTCTCAGAGCCAGGTCTGCCCAAAGTTCCTGCTCTGTCTTCTGCAGCTGTCTGGCCAGTCGATGTAGCCCAGCTTCAGTAGAGAGTGTCTTCGTTTTACCATCTGGATCATTGGCTACTGCAGCATTGCCTTTCAAATGAGTGCTTGAAAGCTTGTCAGGGTGTTGTTTTCCTGATCGTCGCCATGCTTGTGCATTTTCATATGCAGTGATGAGCTGTTGGTTGAACTTATGTCTCACTACTGGATCATCATATTCCTCTGGTGTCAAGAAGATGTCAAAGTCTTCCTAATGTATAAAGCATGTTATAATATTTTATAACAAACACACCCATCTGTTGCTGAACTGTTAGATGTGTTTACAATGTGACATTAAATGGCTCAAAATCATTTTATGAATAAATTGAGACCTGTAGATGAGCAATGGCTGTGAACATCTTCAGATTGTTCTCACATTCAGTTTTCTTGAAGGCATCATCTACATAAAGAAAGGACAGGAAACTTTAACTTGAGGACAATCATACTAGTGTTTCACAAAACAGCAAAGACACTTTAACAAAAACCCTTAATTTTGTGGAAAAAAATGGATTAAAATTTGAGTAAAGCAATGATTATAGAAAAAAATATTACAACAAAAATTTCTGAAGGTTACAGCGGTCAGAAATTAGTAGGACGTGTACAGGCCCTTGCTTTGAATGACTTTAGCACATCTGCAGCCACAGTATCACGGTATCATTAGTCTCTCAAACTGGCATAGTCACCTAACTACAGTCATAACATGTCGGCAGGTTTTTTCCAGCGATTTTCAATAGGGTTTTAAGGAAATTAGCATCAGGTTTCAGATTAACACCAATAACTGAACATCTGAAAGTAAAAGTGCAAAGTGAAAGTGAAATGGCATGGTCAAACATGGTGACCTCGGAATTTGTGCTTTGCATTTAACCAATCTATATGGCAGCCATATTGCTGCAGCACCTGGGAGCAGTTGGGGGTTCTGTACCTTGCTCAAGGGTCTCACCTCAGTCATGGTATTGAGGGTGGAAGAGCATGCTGGTTATTCACTCCCCCCACAACAGTCTCTGCCAGACCCAAGACCTTTTTTTGTTACAAGTCAGACTCTCTAATCATTAGTCCATAACTGCTCATGACTATCTGAAAATGTGCTCTAATTTTCTCTTGACCATGAAGAACATAAAAACGGTATGTTACACTGCGCATCCAATCAGATGAACTGAAAAAAAAAAAAAAAAAATTATAGGCCTAATAATATTAGCCTATAATAAATTACAGTAACGCCACATTTTATAGTCAGTAATGTTAATGGCGTAGTAACAGGGAAAACAGTCATTTGTTTGATCACTCGTTAGTGGAAAAAATAACACTGTTAGTAACACCGTTTATTTATAATGCCATTACCCGCATCACTGCTTACTACATCCAACAACAAAAAACCTCAGTCGCTTAGGAGACATTCTTGTCCACAACTTCTCCCACATCAAAACAATGGTCGAACACTCAGTGCAGGATAAAGGAAAACGCCACAGTTTTTCCATATTCCACTATGTTCTTCCCTCAACTCAGACAAGTTAATACACACCTTTCCCATCTTAGTGCGTGCACTTAACCACTCTAGCGCACAGCACCACTTTGTTAGCGTTTAGCTTAGCTCCATTTATTCCTGTTGAGGGAATAGTGGAATATGTAAAAACTTTGGCGTTTTCCTTAAAAGGGTTAGTTCACCAAAACATGAAAATTCTGTCAATAATTACTTACCCTCATGTCGTTTCAAACCCACAAGACCTTTGCTCATTTTCAGAACAGAAATTAAGATTTTTTTGATGATATCAGAGAGCCATCCGACCCTCCATAAACAGCAATACAACTGAAATTACCAGAAACTTCGTAAAAACACTGGTGAAACAGTTCATGTGACATCAGCGACTCAACTTCAGTTTTGCGACGTTAAGAGAATACTTTTTTTGTGCAATAAAAATAAAATTACATAAATTAACCCTACCAATTTTCTCCCGTGACTTACTCTCTAAAATGGCAGAAGACGTATCACAATGTAAGCATACACTTTCCAATAGGCGTAAACAACTGCAGATTACGTACATGAGCGTTCTTTCCCCCTTATGTAAACAAGGCTGATTACATCAAATACGTTATAGCTGCTTGCGTACGTGTTGCAATACTCTCTACATGGGCGGGAGACACAAGTCAGGAAAGAAGAATGGAAGAGTTAAATTACTACTTTTTTTTTTTTGTGCAAAGAAAACAAAAAAACTGTTTTATACCGTGGCAAACCTGAAGTTGATCAACTGCTGTCACATGGACTGTTTTACCTGTGTTTTTACTGCATTTCTGGATCTGGATCATGTCAGTTGTGTTGCTGTCTATGGAGGGTCGGATGGCTCTCTAATATCATCAAAAATATCTTAATTTGTGTTCCGAAGATGAACAAAGGTCTTATGGGTTTGGAACGACATGAGGGTGAGTAATTAAATGACAGAATTTTCATTTTTGGGTGAACTAACCCTTTAATGTAAGCCGGCTATGTCAATCAAGAATTGGTAGAGGCCTGGGCCTGTGTGACATCAGAATCAGAAAGAATCTGAGAATGGTTTGATTTGAATAGGGGATATTATTTATCTGAATAATAAAATTTAAAAAAAAACTAACTGGGTGGGTGTGTACACAGACTGCCAACACACACATTTCAGTTTAAACAACATTTAAAAGTGAATTCTGCATCTGATGACCTCTTTAAGAGGAAAAGATGTCATGATGCATCATGAGGCAGTGCATGCGCCATCAAGAAATTAATTGTATTTTTTTTTTTTCAGGCTTCAGACTCTTCTCACACCTGAGGAGAAAGTGTTCCCATAAGCCACAGATACAATCTTAACCCCTCTGATGGAACCAGGGTTATGCCAAGACTTGTTGATACTATTTTAAGCTAACATGCTAGCCAGCACTTATGCACCTGTTGCTAAAAGTGAACATGTTTTAATTAATTTTGATAATTTTGAAAACAATGCAACTTGAAAGCCATCAGTAAGCAAAGAATCATGATTAGCATTGTAGTCTGACTGGAGATGATTCTATGTGTGAAGGGGGACACAAGAATATGAACAGCGTAGTTTGCAGCATGAAACCGGATGGACACAGAGTATAAAAAAATCTTTATAATCTCCTCTATATGAGAATTAATACTATACTTTACAAATTTGTGTACTCACCTGTCTGAATGCTCTGTAGGTACTTCAAAGCTTCAACCATAATCTGGGATATTAGCATTTGTAATTTCTTCTGCTATTGAAAGAAGAGACATTTAATTCAGAAAAGGTTTGATAAATGGATGAAAGGATAATGTCTAACATTAACTATAACACCTTTTTAATTATTATACCCATTCAACTCAAAATGAGAATTTTATTGTGGAGAATATAATTTTTTGATAATTTTAAAGGCTTATGTTATGAAGTTAACCAGATCACAATTTCTTTTCACTTTCTCTGACCTCTTCAGAAATGTGTCGCTTGTCTTGAAGTTCAAGTCTTGCCCAACAGGCCATTCGCTCAATCACAAATTCTGCCTCAGAATGGGGCAGATTCTTCAGCAATCCAATGCACTTCTCCCTCTGTAAATACAACACGCAAATGTCACAACACACTTCAAATGTTTTTACTTCCTCACAGTTACATTTGAAACTGCTAATTATGGTTTTACAGTAAATTTAATATATCTTCGTTAGAGATAAATACCCTGCAGAGAAACTCTTAATGCTTTAAGAGATATGCTTTCCATTAATAACCCCTTTGCCAAGAACCTACCCATTTGTTTTTATGAGCTAGTTCGTGTAAAGTTCTCACTGTCCTTTTCAGCATTTCAGAAAGACAGTTATTGCAGCTTTGTGCTATATGTGGTTTTATTTATTCTATGCTATATATGCTTATATATGCTATTCTATGCTTTATTCTATTATTAGATATTTAACTAAGACCTAAAACAGCAACAATGTAGAATGTAAGAAACAACGCTTGCAAACAGTGCATTGCCTCTGGGACGTTTTGAATTGTGGGAACATCTGCTCTCATGTCAACACAACATGCATGCAATATGATTTAACACTACATGCGCACACACAAAAAAACAACAATGCTGCAATTGTGTTTCTAAGACATTGCCTGAGGGAATGGCGGTAAATTTGACATCTTTCTCTACTGTGATGTGATGTGTAGACAAAGTATAGTTTTGTTTTTTTTTCTATACCACTTCTGTAGAGCATCTACACTGCTCTACTACAAAAAAAAACAACTCTCTGGGATTCTCTGGGAGTATTACCTTATTATGCTGTATAAGATGGATGCAGTGAAGATGGTGGATCTCTGCTGGGTTTAGTTTGTAGGCCTCAATTAACTTCAGTGAGTCCTCGAGAGATGTAGGCAGGTCCTGTTTTAGAATGTGCCTCACAAGCATCTAATAGCAAGCAAACAGTAAAACATCAGGTGCTTGCAGGAAAATAGAGGGTGATACAGGGTATAGTGATACTATGGTCAAAAACTGTACATCTTTAAAGAAGTATTAAATAGTCAACTGTTGAATATTATACACAAAATAGGACATTTAAAATTGAAGACAGACATACCATGATATCACGAGTGTTAGAAAGGGCTAAGCTTCGGATACCGTAGCATCTGAGAAGCTTCTTTATTTCCATCAATCTGTAACCCTCCCTCAGCAACTCCTGTCTATAAGTAAAAAAACACTTATGAATACCAAATTATACTCTATTACATGTTCCATCTCTTGTAACCTATATACTGTAGCACTAACTAAATTTGATGTACTACAGCAGGGCAAAAACAAGTATAACAAATGCAATAAATAAAAAAAAAAATTAAAAAAACAGCAACAGACAAAGTTATCCAGCACTTTACAACTGTGGTACGTTTACATGTTTACATATATACTTGAGTTTTTCAAGTATATATGTGCTGTTGATAAACAAATTTTGGGAGGAGCGCGAACGCATGATTAGCCGCGGCTGGAACCATATTCCTAATCAATCCAATTCCGTCTCGTCCAATCAAACTCACAAGCATTTCCCTTAAATAAGCTCGCTACCTTCCCTTCCTTATCTCGTTATGCATCCCTCCTCCGGCTCGTTCAGCGTCTTCCTATCAGGGGGGCGAGCGGGGTTCGAGCCGGACGCAGAGCTCAACTCTCGCTAGGGTTCAAACAACTAGGGCTCGGTGTTCACCGACCTCCCGGCTCGCCCCCTGGACAGCATGCCAAATACGTTCTAATTGTTTCTCATAAGGAAGCGCGAACTCGTGAAAGAGGTTATGCTATTAAAAACCATCCGTCTGGATTGCACATAACATTTTCTAATATAAATAGCTCACATACAGTACACAAATTATAACATTTTAAAAAATTAAGAATTTACTGGGTATGCAATATTTTTAAAATAAAATGTATGGCTTTTTTAGGACCTGCACAAATAAAATAAATACTGTATGAGCGGGGAATGGCAATGTCTATGGTAACAAATTAATGACTAGTACCATAAAATTACTGTAAATAACATGATTTGCAGATTTTTAACAAATAAGTAAAGTTCTATATAGTGACAAACCTGACATTTAAGACTTCAAACTATTTTTTAAGAAAGGATTAGTAAAAAGTAACTATAAATTATTATCTTAATTTAAAGCACATACACACACCTTACTTTGTTATTTGTTTGGATTTTTGAAGACACATGATTAATTTAAATTTTTTGCAAAAAAAAAAAAAAAAGTAGGTGACGCATTTGGAACAGCACAAAATGGTTTCCCGGGTAATGACTAAGGAGTCTACATGAAGTGGCACCATGCTCATTAACTACATTGTCAAACATTATACACAGGCAATGTGAAAGTTCTCTTCACAGATACATCCACACCTGTTCCGTGTTTTGTCTGTTTATTCAATCAAATCATACCCATCATCACATTAAGCCATATCATGATTCATGTCTTTCCATTCTTAGGTTTTAAGACATCTTGAAAATACAACAAAGTCTTTTATTGTATTTTTTAAGGTTTTTAATTTGTTTTATGTCCTTAAATTTGAAGTAACAATGACAATTCACGAGTTCGCGCATCCTCATTATCATAGAGAAGAAAATAAAGCAAATTTGGCGTGCTGTCCAGGGGACGAGCTGGGAGTACGGCAGACACCGAACCCTAGTGGTTTGAACCCTAAAGAGGGCAAGAGCTTGGCGTCCGGCTCGGTCCCGCATGCCCCCCCGGAGGAAGGCGGGAGGGAAGAAAAGGTGGAGAAGGGGTGGAGGAGGGATGCACAAAAGGCGAGAAGCAGAAGAAGAGGAAACGGGGTTATTTATAGTAGGCGGAAAGGAACTGATTGGGCAGGTGACATGAGGGATTGATTAGATAATGTGGGGCCAGGCGTGATCAATTCGTCCAGCTTCCTCCCGAAACTCGTTTATTAGCATAAACATCACTTAATGTTGATTATGTTTTGGTGTGGGAAGCATCATGTCATATCCATGACAATATTCACACTGGTTATTTCAGCAGCATGAAAAATAAAATGTTATTCAAGTTACCATTAAACACATGCAGAAAACTAACAACAAACATTCCTCATCACTGTCAAAATTGTCAAAGTCAAAATTGCTTTAGTCCAACTGAACTTGAACTTCTCAAAACGGATGTAAACATATCTAGTGAAAATCGTGTAAAATAATTATATTCTATTGTTTCTGCTTAAAACCACTGGTGTAATAATACATAATTTGGACCAAGTGTCCAAAATTATGGGCTGCATTTTCAAGGTCACTTGCAGATATTTGAAATATTGTAAACTTCAAATGCTGCTTTACAGTGTGATGCCACAGCTAACACTAAAGCCTTACTCTACAGAAATGAATGCACAGGGGAACATTAAATAAGTGACGTAAAAGGGCTTGTAGATAATTATTACTAAACAACAAAAGGAAAAAAAAGGGTTACCACACCACTTACTTTGGATGTTCCTTTTCCAGGTGCTGCTGAACAAGTTTCTCAATGGTGTCACTCCAGGGCACCACGGCCTTATACATTATTTCAATGACAGCATCCATCACTTTCTAAAAAATGTTAAAAAGACAAGCTTTAGCCAACAGAACCTACTGTGGTTAAAACTGGTATTTAAGGTTAACTTAGCAGTAGGCCTTCACACTGACAGCATTTAAGAACCCTTCTCAACTTCACTGCATTCTCATTCTCTAGTTCTTAAACTGCTGTCAGTAAAAACGCTTCAAAAAAGGTTGACCAAAAAAAGTTGTACATAAGCACATGTACATAAACATACACAGAGCTCAAAGTTAAAATTAGTAATTATATTTAAAAGTATTTTACACATTAAATAGGTATAAGCAAATTATGAATTTTAAATCAACTAAATTACGAATTAACCATAAATTTATACACTTTTAGAAAAAAAAAAAAAGAACCACCATAATATCCAATTCAATTATAACAAAGGTTACATTTATCTTTGTCTTTATTTAGTGTGGCAAAACACATTAGGTGAAGGAACTGATCTCACATTAGTGTCTGTCATGCAGTGCAGTACAGCCACAGCTTTGGCCTCCCATTCAGTGAAGAGAGAGGTGATTTGAGAACTGCAACAGTCCAGCAAGTCCTAAAAATAAAGCACACCAATCAATCAAATCAAACAACCAATTCATTTAAATCATTTTTAATTATTATTATATAATAACACTTATAATAATAATATAATTTTAGTAATATTAAAAAAATAAATATGATTTCTGGCAGCTGCCAGCCATTATAATTAATTATAAAAAATTCACTATTTACTGTTAAACTGTTAAACAAGAGCTTAAAGGGGACATCACATGCCCATTTTCCACAAGCAGGTATGATTTTTAGGGTCTTCATGAAATGGAAATTTTTTACAATTCCTCACAGGTTGTGTAAAACAACAACCCTTTAACCTTGTCAATAACAGCTCTGTTCACAGTAAGCCATTTCGGTGCATGTTTCTTTAAATGATAAGATAACCCCTCTCTTCCTTGAGACATGTTGACACATGAACAAATCTGAATATGGCTCGGAGGTCTTAAATAGCAAGCTATTAAGTAGAAACCAGCTGCATATTAAGGGTGTAACAATAAATCAATTTGCGGATTGATTCTGTGATTTTCAGAATGTAGAATTTGGTTACACTTTATTTCGATAGTCCATTTAGACATTCTACTAACTATAAGTAACTTTGTTACTACATGTCAACTAATTCTCATTCATTCTCAACAACATGCCTACTAAATCTCAAATTAGACTGTTAGGGTAGGTTTAGGGTTAGTAGAATAAGTTGACATTTATCTGCAATGTTTCTGATAGTCAGTATGTAGTATGTTGTGGATCCACAACATACTAAAGTATTAGAAGATATTAAGCAGACAGTCTACTAATACTCTAATGACTGCTAGTTTACATGTAGTTGCAAAGTTACTTACTGTTAGTAGATTGTCTAAAGTGGACCATCAAAATAAAGTTACCCAGAATTTCCCAAAAGATAAAATAAAGGCATTTATTTAACTTCTTGGTTCTGTTACAGGATTGTATACAAACAGTGTCTGTAAAAAATGTAATATGAAGGATGTAAATACTGTAACCAACAGTGCAGTGGAAATCTTTTTTTTCTTTTTTTCAATAAAGATATATTGGCCTTGGTAATTATCTTTTTTAACCACTACCAATTCATTGATTGCACTACCCATAGTCATCATAGCGAACATTCTTCCGATATAATCTCCCAGTGACTACTAGGACTGGAAAAAAAAAAAAAATTATATGCTGCGAAATGTACATTTTTTTCACTGAAGTCTGTAAAGATTAGTGGAGAATCACATGCAGAAGGCTCATCGACTACAGACAGCAAAACGGACTTTTCCATGACTTTCTAAACATTTAAAGATGGAGAATATACCTGTGAAATGTAAGTTACACTTCTAGGAAAACGTATCAAATGCCTTAAACGGTACAAGTAAATCTTTCAAAGCATCAGATGGGGGCAATATGCTTCAAACCAGGGCTATGCAATGCTATAAATTGGAGTTATAAAGTCCAAAATGACCATAAAGTGTTGAGAGAAAATGGATGCGTGTCAGACCCAAGTTATTTGCCTCAGGTTTTAAAGTGACAGCACTGCTTTTAACATGAAATCTGATGAAGGTTGCATTGATGTAAATCACAGAAGAAAAAAAAAGAAATTACTCTGCTCTAGTCACTGATTAGGTTTTGTAGCTTGAGTAAAGATTAATTTATCCATATACAATTTATAGATTATGTGAGGATTGTTTTAAGTTCACTTAAATTAAAAGTTTAAAATTATGTTTTTCAGAACTTATACTAAACCACACTAAATGTTTAAAAATAATGGCTTTCAATTGCACTCTAACACTTAATTGCTCAAATTAAAAATAAATTAAGGTGAAAATGCATTTAATAGAGACATCAGTAGTTTTTTTTTTTCTTTAGCTCTGCCCACACAGCACGCCTCCAGGAGCTCAGCTTTTTTCAGAGAGAACCCTAAAGCTATATCTTTCTTTTATAAATATTATAAAACTAAAGACTTTTTGGAGATATGAAGGATACAGTACTACTCTATAGGTAATCAAGATTAACATGAGATTGACCAAACCTGCCTGTGTTAAGTCCACTTTAATCTATACCTTATGAATTATTTAAAATCCCTTAATATAAAGCAAGTTTTATGATTAGGACAAATTTTCCCTGACTTTCAACAGACTTTCCCTGCAACACCTCACTTAATTTCCTCCGCTTTTTTTTAGATGCACTTGTATCAAACTACTTTATAGTAACATAAACAGCACTGCTTTGCTTTTAAAATAATATATTGGTATACCGCCCTGCCCTAACTACTACTATGCTTAGCTCAACGGGGGAAAAATTTACCTTTATGTAGTGTAAGAGGGTCTGGTTCAGGTCCAATCCATTCTCAAGAGCATAGGGTTCAATGCTACTCTTAATTACTCCAGGAATCAGCTCTGGGGCCTGCACCTTATCCAGCATCAGAAAGGCCATACTACGTGTGCTTCCCTGCCAAAGAACATATACAAGAAAGATTTTTTTTTTTTTTCTGAATATTTAATCAATGCATCATGAATATCAATAAAGCATTTAATTTTACAGACAAATTAAACAAATTGAATGTGCCCAAAAGAAACAAAAACTGTGAAAAACTAGAAAACAATTTCAAAGTCTTGTTCATTTTAAGGATGTAACGATAATATTGTGATCTCAATATCATCATGGTCATATGACAATATCAGAGATCCAGACTAACATTCACACTGAGTTCTACAGATGGTGGCGCAAGAAAAATATTTGGTATCACTGGGGGGTTAAAAACAAAGATAATTTAATCATAAAAATACTAATGTTAACCTCTGTTCATCTTTGGAACACAAATTAAGATATTTTTGATGATATCTGACCCTCCATAGAAAACACCACAACTGAAATGATCCCAGATCCAGAAACGTAGCAAAAACATCCGTAAAACAGTCCATGTGACATCAGTGGACTAACTTCACTTTTGCGATGCTAGGAGAATACTTTTTGCGTGAATAAAAGAAAAAAATCAAATCATTTACTCTTCTCCTGTGACTTACGTCTTCTGCTATTTTAGAGAGTTTCTCAACGCACCGCATACGCAAGCTTTACCATATTTGACGTATTTAGCCTTGTTTACATCTGGGTAAAAGCACGCGCATGAGCGTAATCTGGTCCTAGAGGAACGTGTACGCTTATGTAGTAATATTCTGTAAAATTGAGGAAGACGCAAGTCATAGGAGAAGAATGGTTGAGCATGTTATTTTTGTTTTCTCTGCACAAAAAAAAAAAAAAAGTTGATCCACTGATGTCACATGGACTTATTTGCCGGTGTTTTTATCATGTTTCTGAATCTGGGATCATTTTAGTTGTATTGTTGTCTATGGAGGGACAGATGCCTCTCTGATATCATCAAAAATATCTTAATTTGTGTTACAAAAATGAACAAAGGTTGGAATGTTGGAATGACAAGAGGGTGAGTAATTAATTTTCATTTTTGGGTGAATTAACCCTTTAAGTTCCACTGTCGGGCCCATAGCGGGCGTGCTACTGCATGCCAGGGACAGTTGGGGCTGGAGGAGTGGCTACGAACAAAGAGCGTCAGCGCCATGGATCATTTCATAAAGTCAACAGCTACAACACCAGCATTAAAGATTTTTTAAAATAGCTTTAGCTCAAAACTCACTTTTAGAGAGTAGTGAGTGGTTGAAATAACTTCTGTTTGAGATCCGATGTGGATTAAAATCATCATACAAGGCGAATATAAAAATATTTATAAGCAATACAAAAGACTGCACTAGCCATTAATGTAACCATAGTAAACATGGTAAATACGAGTGCTTAGATAATGAGAAACTGATGTCTGATTTCTTCATCACAACTGTGTATTTATCTAGTAACATTTTATCTGTCATAAGTCTCGTCTGTGTTCCACATATGTCATAAAAATATTACATTAATGGTTTTATTCAAGCTCCCTCAGGTCAACTCAGGTCATATTTTTGAAAAAAAAAAAAAAAAAAAAAGATTATTCTTTCTAAATGTAATGCATAATGTGACAACAAATGAACAGAAACAGACAATCAATCAAATCAATCACTTTTATTTATATAGCGCTTTTAACAATATAGATTGTAGCAAAGCACTGAACATTATCAAATAGGAGA
>JAUCMR010000107.1:22246238-22256534 GCA_032357425.1 Enteromius argenteus
ATCTACCAAAAATAAGCCTGACTTACCGAAATAAGCCTGGCTTACTCTCTAATCTTGGTTTATGGAACAGGCCCCAGCTCCGGATTTATTATCTGTTTTGGATTAACCCTTGTCTTGCCATTCTGGACTCTATTTGCACCTTGCCTGGATCATTGCTCATGTTAACGGATTACCCCTCTTGTGAAGCCCTCTGGATACTGTTTGATGATCGAAGACCCACGTTTGCTCTAGGAATACTCTTGTGTCTTGTCCGTACCATACTCGTTTGCCTTTGTTTGACCCTGCCTGTGTTTCTGACCACGTCTGTTGAAATAAAGCTTTGCACATGGATCCGCACGTCTCTCGTCTCATCAGCCATGTTATAGAACACTCAGCCACACATGGATCCAGCAGTTTTTCGGATGCACATTGGCCAGGTATGGACATTGCTAGACTGTTATTAGCCTTCAAGCAGGGCACTTGATTGCTTAAGGACTATATTCAGGAGTTTTTCAGGAGCATTGCCTTTTACTCTGATTTACCAGACTGCTTGATGATAGAGTTTTTCTGCAAGGGCATTAATCAACCACTGATGTCGACACTTAGACTCCTGCTCCGTCTGCTCAGCCCTGGTGTGTACCTGCTCTGCCCTGGTGGGCTTCTGTTCTGTCTTGGTCTCTGGCTCCTCCCTGGTTTCCTGCTCTGTCAGCTTCGCCTGGTTTCCTGCTCCATTCACTCTGCTCAGGTTCCCCGCTCCACCTTGGTGCTTAGCTCAGTTCCCAGTCTCTCCATTTGTTCACCACAAGATGTCATCATCCACCACATGGACTATCATACCACACAGACTGCTGCACATCACCCCAGACTCCACTGCACAGATTGGTTTCACATGCGTTCAATTACACACGCAACTGATTACATAGCTGCATCCAGTCAAACACATGCTACATAAGCCTTTGACTTTGACTTGACTGTGAGAGAGAGCAGCTCTGCTGCACGTCTACCATGTAGTGCGTGTTATCATGTGTATTTTTGGTAACTTACAGTAGAGGAGAGATAAGCTGCGTGAAATCTGAAAATTTTATCCCGAAATGCAAACTTTTTGCATTCGAATGAAGATTATTTTAAATTCGATGAACATTTGAAATTCTTTTATCAGCTGACAGTGTTGCAAACTTAATGAGTTTGTCACTAAACTTTTCATACAAGCGCTAAACAGCAATACGTAGCACACAACTGGACAAACCTTATTTAGTTTCTAAAACTTGCAGATTGTGAAAGGAGAGCTGGTTATTAATGGGTCGTGTTTCAGTCACTGTTTCATATTAATTTGGTTGTACAGAAAAAATATTAAATATATATTAAATTAAAATATAACAATGAAAACGTCTAAGGTTTCGTAGGTAACCCAAGTTCCCTGAAGGAGGGAACGGAGACGTTACATATGGGAACTCGCATGAGAGACCAATCGCCTTCGAGTAATAAGAAAAGGCCAATGAATATTTGCGTGCATTTAATTACAGCCAGGTGCACCTCATCACTACGTGAGTATAAGAGGGCACTGACGTAATGCACTTGCAGGTTTTTGCTGAGGAGCCGAGCCGGCGTCATCGCGACACAGGGTCGTGGCAAGGGGATGCAACGTCTCCGTTCCCTCCTTCAGGAAATGTGGGTTACCTACGTAACCTTAGACGTTCCCCTTCAGACGAGTCACTCAGACGTTACATATGGGAACAGGCCCGTGGAAAAGGCCACGACCCAGGGGCCGCATTACGCAGAGACCCCGATGCCGAAAGGCAAGCATGTCAGCAGGAGAGTCTGCACGTAACCTTCCCAATGCCCTGGGGGCCAAATAGGGACCCCGCAGGGATGCCAGATGTACTGAAGCATGGGTTGGGGGGGCAGAGACATGAAGCATTTCTTACATGTGAATTTCAAGGAATACACTATATCGATAAGATATGGATATAAGTGAAGGGAAACACAGCCTTCTGGTTGACTGTGGAACATAAGGTTTTTGTAGCCACAACCTACTGGGCGAAGGAGAACCAGTAGGAGCACAGTCGGAGCTACTCCGCTCTAGGTCCGACTGCGGGGCAAGAGGACTCAAGTTCGCCTTGGCATGGAGGAACCACTTAGAAAGCGCATGAATCCCGTGGGAATGGTGCAGCAAGCCGACACCAGCCGGCCTCCCACTACCTGCTTGTCTGATTTAAGACATGGGAGGACACAGCCTCTACACGAAGGACGTAGAACCTGGCGAAGGTGTTGGGTGTCGCCAAGCCTGCAGCCTTACAGATATCTGCTAGAGAGGCGCCGTGAGCCAATGCATAGGTGGAGGCAACACTCCTTGTGGAGTGGGCTCTCAGACCTAAGGGGCACGGCTCTCCCTGGTATAAATAAGACAGGGAGATGGCATCAACCACCCAATGGGCCAACCTCTGATTGGAGACAGCATTCCCTTTCTGCTGACCTCCATAGCAGATGAAGAGCTGCTGAGAGTGTCTGAAGCTCCGAGTGTGGTCAACGTAGAGGCGCAATGCGCGTACTGGACACAGCAACTCTAAGGCCGGGTCTGCCTCCTCCTGGGGCAGAGCTTGCAGGTTCACTACCTGGTGTTATAGGAACCTTGGGCATGTAGCCGGGCCGGGGTCTCAGGATAACATGAGAATCAGCCGGGCCGAACTCTAGGCACTCTTCGTCGACAGAGAAGGCCTGTAGGTCCCCTACCCTCTTGATAGACGCCAAAGCAATCAGGAGCGCTGTCTTAAGTGACAGATATTTTATCTCGACTGATGCTAAAGGCTCACAAGGAGCTTACCGCAGGCCCTGTAAGGCGACGGCAAGGTCCCAAGAGGGCACCGGAGGTGGTCTCGGGGGACGCACCCTCCACTGCATCGTGGTATGCTGCTATGGCAGTAACATACACTTTGAGAGTCGAAAGGGACAGCCTGCGCTCCAACTTCTCCTGCAGGAAGGAAAGCACCACTGCAATCGGACATCTCTGTGGGTCCTCTCCGCAAGAGGAGCACCAGTCAACTAACAGACCCCATCTCAGAGCATAGGCCTGCCTTGTTGAGGGGGCCCTAGACTGAGAGATGGTGTTAATCACGGCTGCTAGAAGGCCGGAGAGGTCTGCCACGTCCCGTCCAGGAGCCAGGCGTGCAGGTTCCAGAGATCGGGTTGCGGGTGCCAAATCGTGCCCATCCCCTGAGAGAGGAGGTCTCTCCTCAAGGGGATTTTCCAGGGAGGGGCTGCCGCGAGGAGCACTAGGTCGGCAAACCAGGTCCGGGAAGCGTAGAAGCGGAAGCGTAGACCACCTTGTTGGTTGATGTACAAATGTACTCGAAAGGGACGCAGGGCCAGGAGCATGGCTAACAACCCCAGGCAATTGATACGCCAAAGCAGTCGAGCGCCTGTCCATGGACTCGAGGCTGCTTGCCCGTTGCATATGGCATCCCAACCCGTGGAGGAGGCATCTGTGTTGACCACGACATGCCTGGACACCTGCTAGGGGCTCCGGCCCATAGGAAGGCAGGGTCTGACCACGGGCTGAACAGGCGGTGACACTCTTGGAAATGCCAATCTGGAGAGTGCCACGGTGCCATGCCCATCTCGGGTCTCGATCGTGCTGAAGCAGTCTAATATGAAGCAAGTCCAGCGGCGTTACCGCGGCTGTGGCTGCCATATGCCCCAGGAGCCTCTGAAAATTTTGAGAGGGACCACTGTCTTGTGCCTGAAAGAGTTCAAGCACTTCAGCACTGCCTGCACGTGCTCATCGGTGAGGCGGGCAGTATGGTCACCGAGTCCAGCTCCATACCGAGAAAGAGATCCCCTCCTTCTTTCTTTGGGAGAGTTTGCTCTTTCCCCGGTTACCCTGAAAGACCAGATGGCTGAGGTGCCGAAGCACCAAGTCCCTACCACCAACTGGGCGCACTGACACGCTCTACCCGACGAGCAAACCGCTTTTTTGGTTTGCGTTGACGTAAAATCGAGACATGAAAGTTCACGTCCCTTAGGTTAACGGCTGCGAACCAATCCTGGGCTGACTGCACATTTTTAGAATGCGCTTCGGGTTGAGCATTTTGAACGACAGCCTGTGAAGGGACCGTTACAAAGCTCGTAGATCCAGGATGGGTCTCAACCCACCGCTCTTTTTGGGCACGATGAAGTAGGGGCTGTAAAACCCCAACCTCATCTCAGCTGGAGGGACAGGCTCTATTGCATCCTTCGCCAGCAGGACTGCAACCTCCGCACGCAGGACAGCCGCATCTCTGTCCAAATGGACAGTGGTGTAGCGAATGCCTCTGTACCTGGGCGGGCGCCTGGCAAACTGAATTGCATAGCCGATATGTACCGTCCGTATTAACCACCGCGAGGGACTGGGAAGCGCTATCCAGGTTCCCAGCCGGGTCGCAGGGGAATCAAGGTAACGTTGACCGCCGTGACCGCGGTGGGACAGCCTGCAGGAAGAAAGGAACAGGGACTGATCCCAGAAGCATAAACGTCCTGGAGAAAAGTCAGGCTGCTCTGGGCAGCCCCTACCTGCTCCCTTGGTTCCTGCGCTGGCGACACAGTGCTCCGGATCTGCACCTGAGGAAACAAAAAGACATTTGGTTAGATGGGAATCTAGGGGCACTGGGCCCAGAGGTGTGGAAAATTGCTCTCTCTGTTTTTGAAACTGCACAGAAGCTCCCGGACCTTCTCCGGGAGTGGGGATGATGTCGTCATCCCCCAAAGAGCAACCATCACCTCCGGGTTGCCCGTGTCAGGGACGCTTCACGGATTTGCAGGTGTTCTTGGCCGGTCCCTGAGCTGCAGGTGGCGCCCCTCGCCCGTGGCCAGCTCAACGTCAGGCCGCCTACCTGGCAACGTGTGCCTCAGCGGGGGACGGAGCAGAGGTCTGGGTGCCGTGGGGGGACGCCCTCGGCGACGGCAAGTGGAGGCGGAGCACCCGGGGACCGGCTGGAGTCCCTCCGGGGCAGGATGTAGGACATCGCCTCAGGCTGCCTTTGAACTGCCGAGAACTCCTGGGCTAAGTCCACAACAGTGTTGCCGAATAGGCCACCCTGGGAGATGAGAGCATCAAGAAAGCGAGCTTTGTCAACGTCTGCCATCTGCGCCAGGTTAGCCATAGGTGGCGGTCCCGGACCACGACTGTGGACATCACCTGATCATGGGATCGCGTCCGTGACCTCCGTCGCCCCTTTTTGATGAGGGCCAGGTCGGCAGCGGTGCGAGGTTCCTGCAACCCTTGATCAGGACCACCCTCATGCAGCTCGTGGCATGCAGGGCAGTGGCAGCCTTCCCGCAGCGGCAAGCTCGGCCCGCGACGGCGGACGAGAGCTCACGCACCTGGGAGGGCATACGGGGCTGATCCGGCCAGGTGGCTCGCCTCTCTGGGGTGCATCGGTGGAGATGCTTGGCCCGCTGTATGGGGAAGCAATCTGCTCTGGAAACCCAACGGAGCTACGTGACGGGGCAGAAGTTCGCGGGGCTTTTTTTTTTTTTTTTTTGCCTGGCAGAACATCCTGCGCGGTCAGCGTGAGGATCCCCAAGCGCCTCGCTGTGGTCGCCGAAAAGCCTTTACGGCTCAACGATCTGCCGTGGGAAGACGGCGATGGGAAAACATCTCACTGTAGCGATGGTCATGCATTCGCAGTGAACACATGAGTCATCCACGAACACTGCCTCAGTGTGTTTTTTTTTTTTTTTTTTTACCCAGCCGCGTGAGGCAGCGATCATGTCCATGCAGAGAGATGAGGAAACTACCACATCCGGAAGCGCACGGCCGGATAGACATTCCGGAGAACGCCTTACCAACCGTGAGAAAATTGCTCTTTATTTTCCCCCGGATTGCCCAGGGAGGACCTCTCGCGGCACGCCGTGCACTCAGTGCGAGGTCGCTCGCTGGAATGCAAAAGGCTGGGTGCTCTCAGCCTTTAAAAAGGCTACCAGCCCGCGGGGTTCGTTAGTCAGCCGCCCAGTCCTTGCTGACAACGAGAGAGAGCGTGAACTCGGCAGGAACTCTTTTTTCCGGATTTCTCCATCCTTTTCTCCGTACAGACTCAAACAATGGCATTTACTGCAGCGAGGCTACGAAGCAAAAAGCTGCAAGTGCATTACATCAGTGCCCTCTTATACTCACGTAGTGATGAGGTGCACCTGGCTGTAATTAAATGCACGCCAATATTCATTGGCCTTTTCTTATTACTCGAAGGCGATTATTCTCTCATGCGAGTTCCCATATGTAACGTCGGAGTGACTCGACTGAAGGGGAACAAATAATTTGGCTGCATGAATAATAATAATAATAATACATTTTATTTGAGACGCCTTTCAAGTCACACAAGGTACATTAGTAACAATAATTAAAAACAACAGCAATATCAATAAACCATAAAAGGTAGAGTGAATAGAGAGAAGAGGCCAGGATTTGAGTGCAGATATTAATCATATGGGATAAGCTTTCCTGAATAATTGAGTTTAGTTTTAAATTGTGATAACGACTCTAAGTTGCGAATGTTAATAGGAAGTGTGTTACAAAGGCGAGGGGCAGCATGACTAAAGGCTCTATGACCCATGGTGGTTAAACGAGCTGTGGGTATATTAAGAAGACCCAGAGAGGAAGAACGAAGAGATCGAAAAGGAGTGTAAGGCTGAATGAGATCTGAAAGATAAGTTGGAGTAAGATTGTGAAGAGTTTTATACGTTAGTAGAAGAATTTTAAACTCAATACGAAATTTAATGGGGAGCCAATGAAGCTGAGTCCAGTAAATGACAGTATGTGGGCACAGAGATTCAAACAAATATATTAATAAATAAAAAATTTAAATTTTGCATGTTCAGAAAAAATGAGCTGCCCTGCAAATAATGTAAACAGGTTTGTGTAAATTGATCAGTGCAAAGAAGGAGAAGTAATGGGAACCTAGTATTTCTATGTTAATGTTTAATAGAAAGAAAGACATCTATGACCTTTGAAACATATGTAGTCTTCAAGCTCTATGTTGAGTATGATTTCACTAATAATAAACATTTTGATATATTAAAAACTTGAAATGTAGTCATGGTACATTTAGAACAGATAAAAATGTGCGATTAAGTTGCCATTAATATAACTCAGGACATGCATGCATCAATCACATGCATTAATTGTGATTAAATATTTAATTTGACAATTAAGTTGACAGCCGTAGTGTGTGTATGTGTGTATATATATATGTATATATGTATACACAAAGACAGGAAGAAGGAAAGGGGAGTTATGAGGAGGTAGGGAGACAGGAAGAAGAAAAGGGAGTTATGAGGAGGTAGGGATAGAGGGAAGCAGAAGGAGAGAGTGTATGAATGAGTGTTTTAGGCTGATTAGTATTCAAACGGCGTCCAGCTCCAAAGAGGATTAATGGACTCTGATGCTTAATATCCTGGAGAACAATTAATTTGCCCACAGTTTTGTCATGGCTGAAAGTCAAATGCTGGAACGGATCGATGTGGCCCGGCCTGGCGGTGGAATCATGCAAGCCCCTTCTGCTGGCTGCAGAATTTTAATTTCATCATCATCATTTCTCCTGCCAACATCTCACCCCCTACACCCCAACCCCCTCCCCCTGCAGACACAGAGAGCTGTGTCTGAGATAGCTGAAAGGGTTGGGGTGGGTGGTGCTTTGTTAGACATACATACACACAAAAAAGCTGAAAGGGCAAAGGCACACTTATGTGCATTCTCAAGGATACATGGAAGTGTGGGTGTGTTTATATTATTTGAATGAAAATGAAGCAAAAGTGATACTCTTACACCATCATATACACATGCAAATCTGCATAAAAGAAATGACACTTAGAGCAGATAAAAAATAAAAATAAAATCCTATCACAACTATCATAGTTGCATGTAGTCTTGCATTGACTGAAAATAGACAAGGTTTTTTACTAAGACCAATGACCAATTAATAAGAAAAGAATTGCCAATTAATTGCCACTCAAGAAAAGAATTGCTAGTGCATGTGTGGAATACGGAAACTTGTTGCCTTTAAAAACTTTGTCTTGTTAAACAAGCAAGATTTCAGTTTCTTTACATTGGAAAGTGTTAGTTCATTGAACTAACTATTTATTAGAATTACTAAAATTTACCAGTTAAGGTAACTCAAAACATTAAATTGCACCAAAGTTAACTTTCGGTAGACCAAATTCCATTTTTAATATTAACATTTAATTCATTTAATTTGACTGATTTCTCTGCCAATTTATTTATTTTTTTTGTTAAACCTGCACAATTAACAAGGACAAAAATACAAACAACAAGGATTTTGTTTTGGAATTCAGTTAATTTCAGTTTCATGGATTCCAACTGGAATGTTTTGGTGTGACTCATCATCGGAAGCCTGGACATGAAGGAAAATAATAAAACAACATGTTATGACCACTTTAGTTTAAATCATTAATAACAGAAGGGAAAATCAACAATACTTACAAATCACACTTTAAAGAACATCATGAAGTTCTTCGAAGGGTGATCAGGTATTAAATGAATCCCTCTTATGGCAACACACTTTATGGCAGTAAGGTCTTATAGGTGGCAGAAACAATATTGTATTAACATTAACTTTTCAAGCAAATGATAATCACATTTCCATCTCTCTTTTTTTTTTGTATTAAAGGAAAAGCTACCAAAATGAAAATTTTCTGTTAATTTACTCGCCCTCAGGCCATTTGAAACACAAAATGAATACCCCTGGCTCTTGACAAAATACCAAGATCTTATGAAGCAAAACAATGAGCACAGTAAATTGACATCATTACCTGTAATCATAGCCTTAATATAAATAAAATGTTTAGTCCAGTATGTAAGTGTTACGCCCCAGCTGGAGTTGCCAGCAAGAAACGCCAGATGGCACTCCAGCTCCATGTCTCCGTTTGTGTGTGTTTGTCTCTGTCGCTCTCCCTGGACTTTTATCATGAAACTGTTGTCTCCACCCACCTTGTTTGTCCCCCTGATTTCCCGTAGCATAAAAGCCCCAGCTTCTAGCATTCATGCGCGGTTCATTGTACACTGTCAACCCGATTCCCGTGTTTCCTTTGTGTTCTCTGTCTTGTTTTTGGATTTACTCGTTGCCGATTTCTGCGCGTCTTGGATCTTCGCCTTTGCCTCGCCCTATAGACTCTGACTGCCGGTATTTCACCCTCGCTTTGTGTAACGTTTATGCTACTGTCTCTGCCTTCACTGTTCCTGGTTGCCGATGCTCGACCCTGCTAGTCCTGACTCTGAGCTAATAAAAACAGTTTTGCATTTGAACCCGAACACCTCCTTGCCTTCCCTTGATTCGTGACTGTAAGCATCTAGACTATCCCCTTTTGCCACAAGCAAATTGACAACATTTACATTACACTTACTCAACTTCTCTTCTTGAAATCTGTAGAGACAACAACGCACATAATTACAATTTTTTAATAAGTTGATAAAGCAAACTGTCATTAAGATGTGACCTGTTGAGTCACATCCATAAACTGCTTCTAAAAGTTGCTGTAAAGTTATCTGGCATTGCATGGTTTTGAAGACGTGTATCTAACTAACTAACACTATGTGGACGAGCGATTGTTTTGGACTAATATCCGCTTGTTATAGCTTGAGTAAATTTTTTGGGTAACTAGACTAATACTTTTAGAGTATATTTAAAAATGGGTACTTTTACTCTAACTCAAGAATTTTTTCAGTGAAAAAAATGTATTTTTACTTTGTTACTTTGGGCGACGCTCCTCTCGTTACTTCATCTTAATGCTATACAAGTTAAAAATGCTTCCGTTTATTCCAGATTAGCCATCTACTTTTCTCTGGGCAATGAATGATGCCCATTCGCAAACGGCACGCGCTGAGTCGTCAGAAGCGGTTCTAGCTCAGAGAAATTTTAAGGACATCAGGAGCATTGAAGACGTGGCTTTGGATCTATACGTTCGATTACAGTACACGATACCACTATGACATTACCAATTTGTTGTGCATGTACCTTATACATTAACTACAGTGTTTAATTAATACATTAAATAAAAAAAAAAAGTATAAATTAACCCCCCGCCAAATCCGCGTTACCTCTGCGCAGCGGCACGCGACCTGTTCCAGAATGCTTTTGCCTAACGTTAGACACAATTAATATTTACGCTTACACACCGTATTACATTTTGCAGAACAAACACAAGAAGATCCATAAATGTGCATTCGTTTAGTTATGTTCAGATGTATAGTAGCGGTCATGTGAGATGTTTTCACTCTTCTCCGTGTCAGAGGTTAATTAATATACTTTAAAATATAATTTAATTCAGTGA
>JAUCMR010000107.1:22325243-22345510 GCA_032357425.1 Enteromius argenteus
GTGACCAAATACTTATTTTACAGAGGAATTTACCAATTAATTCATTAAAAATCCTACAATGTGATTTTCTGGATTTTCTTATTTTGTTTCTCATAGTTGAGGTATACGTATGATGCAAATTACAGGCCTCTCTCATCTTTTTAAGTGGGAGAACTTGCACAGTTGGTGGCTGACTAAATACTTTTTTGCCCCACTGTAATTCCCAATCATGTCACTGTTTACATTAACTTTTATTCACGAGTTCGCACTTCCTCATAATACGAATAATGAAGCGAGTTTGGCGTGCTGTCCAGGGGGCGAGCCGGGAGAATGGCGGACTCCGAGCCCTATTATTTTGAACCCTAGCGAGGGCAGAGCTCGGCGTCCAGCTCGGACCCCGTGTGCCCCCCGGCGGAGGAAGGGGAGGTGGAGGGATGCATAAACGAAATACCGAGGGGAAGGAAAAGGGCTTATTTAAGGCGGAGGCGTTTAGACTTGATTGGATGGGGTGAGATGAGCTGATTGAGGAAATGCGGAGCCAGCCGTGGCTAATTATTTTAGCGTGCTCCTCCTGAAATTTGTTTATCAACATCACTTATTATACCCTCTACCTTCACCACACTTGTTGCATCCTGCCTTAAAGATTTATCTTTTGTGTGTTTTCCAAATAACTAATTTTGCAGTTCCAAGTAATAAAACTTAATGAAAACCAAAGTCTTTTCCTTTGAACCGAAAACTGAAGCAAAACTCTTCACTTGTTATAAAACAAACATCAACTTACTGCTCATGTGTCCCTCATAGCAATTTAATGATAAAAAATGTAACTTTTATCAGAATTTTTCACATTTTTGTATGTATTTTTTATGTATTTAAATTATTAATAAGTAATACTCAACTTAACCCTGTCACAAGTTTACAACCCTCTAACAGATATATGTGTGTGTGACGGTGTTGTAGTTTTTCCCACTCAAAATGGCCACTGTTCCTCACAGAGTGTAGCAGAGTAGACCATATAGCAGCAATAAAATAAGTATATATGGAATAAGAATATTGTATATATGGAATAAAATAAAATGTTGAAAAATAATAATTTTCCACCTTACTTTTATGTGACAGGGTTCAGCAGTGCCCTCCCTGACTATAATATGCCTAATAAATATGAAAACAAGTATGATACTAAGCATATTAAAGGGACCTGAATTATGTATTTTCTGGTAAATATCACATATGTATGGAAACTAAATTATTATGGGCATAGAACTGTTAGTGTGACAGGGTTGCGTTTAGACTGAGGTAACCTTCAAGTCTTTGGAAGTATTTGGATATATATTTAGACATCAAAAACTACTTTTTGCCAAAATTTTGATGTGTAGTTTATAGATGGATTTGAATGCAGTGAAACTTGAACACCCATGCTTGTTACCAACAATCCAATTCAAACATCAAAATCTGAAAAAATTGAACAGTAACGCCTGATCCATCCTTCTTTGGCTCTAATCTGATCTCAACCTTTAGTTTTTTGGCTTCTGGTTAACAGTAAAGTATCTGTTGTTGAATGATTTATTTTATTTTTTTAAACTTACTTGTAACTTGTTTGTATTTACTGTTGTTATTGTAGTTTAACATTATTTTCCCCTTTGTCTATTCCTGCATTGTAAATGATTAATTTCCTATGGCACTCATTTATTACCAGGAACCATATAAGTGTGAGCTTTTAAGGACCTTTTTGCATTTTTTAATCATATCCATATTTCACAACATTCAGAGATTTATACCATCCCAAATAAGTCAAAAAAAAAATTCTTACTAATGACCCAAGAGCACCAGAGGGTTAAACCAATTGCAAAATAACAGAAAATATCAGACAAGTATTTTTTTTTATAGAAATCTATATCTTTTAAAGCGGCAATTTAATTGCTAATAATACACCAGATTTACAATTAATTTTTTATTTACCTAAAAGTTGAAATTTTTTTTGCAGACAGTGTTTGCTGGTTAACATTCAGTTAAAAAAAAAGGACCAACTGTAGAGGTATTCAGATAAATCCCTTTAAATTTGACCCTAGACCCATGCAATACCAGTGTAGAAAAGACATTTATTGTAGGTCTATGTTATGTACAACACAAGGACATTGTAAGGACCCATTCAGCCCCATTTACAGCAGCAGCAACACACAGGGACAAGGTGCAACATGATCCAATTCATTTTCTCTGAAGAGCTGGTGAATCATCATTGGTGACAAGATGTAGGCATATCCAGCTATGCAGCAAAGTTGAGAAAAGTTTAACTTGATTCAAACGAACAGTATCTTTTGTGTGTCAGCAAGATGTTAATAGTCAGCAATATGCAGCTGTTATATTTTTTTGTAAAAATAAATACAGCTCCTCGCCAAAACTAAATTGACAGTTATTAGTTTTTAATGGTTGAGTGCTCATTTTGGTCACAAACAGCAATAGTCAAGGTCACAAATTGTTTCTTCTTTATATCTTTTATAATATTGCACAAAATAAATGTAAAACAAAGTGTACTCTTTGCTAAAATGCTGATCTGTATGTGGCCAAAAAGCAAGCAACATATGTAGCCTGTCACCAATGGTCTTCTTTTGCTTATATCGCCAGAGGTCACCAGCTCTGCACTGAAAACGAACAGGATCTTGTCACTTTCAGTGCTGATAATTGTCCGTAGAATGCTGTTGATTTCAAAATAATACAACATGGCACTGACGGTAAATATTCATATAGGATGATCTACTGAAATAGTGGAAGAGAATTTTCCATTTAAAAACACATTCCTTTTCTCACATACAGAAAAGTAACAGATCGACATGAATTTCAAAGAATTCTGAAATTTGTATGACTAAGTCACATAACATGCAGTTGTGGACTGTGGAATGTTTAACAATCTGGAATCTCTGTCCGCTTTTACAAGCTCATTTTCAAGTCAAGTCTGTATACAGAACAGTTACAGGGTAATTAACTGAATTCCTTTGTGAGCAAGGCATATGGCATATAAGCTGCGTGCCAGCAGTCCTCTTACAGTCTTCACCACTTGCCCCTCTTGCTCCAGTCTTTAGGAGTGAAATGCAAACATTTGGGGTCAATTCGGAGATGACGCTTCTGCATGGCCCGCTCATGACCTTCCACTATGTCCTCTGATAAAGTGAGGATATACTGACCCTGCAGGGAGATGAACAAACCCAACTTAATTTTTTAAGCAAAAACACCAATGCAATGCTCCACTGACATACTACACTAAATAACAGAATAAAAAAAAATCTAATTTAAGTACAAATCTAAAACAAGTCCTGCACAAATAAAAGTGGTACCGTATGAGGTGATATGAGGACAAAAAAATCCCAAACAAAATGTTTTATAAACACATCAGCCTTTAAACCATTATTTAAAATGATAACATTTTTAGAATGCACATCCGCTTCTTGTCAATCCATCAGTTTACATTTATAACATGTATGCTGTGTAAAAAAAATGGAGTGTTAGTGTTAGTTTGTCTTGAAGCGGCTGATCGCGGCTGCAGTTAAATGCACTTGTATTTTCGAATGCTTTTATGTGAAACTGATGTACACACACAGTCGGTTTGGCCAAAACTTCTGGATACTTAAAGAACACTTATTTTAAATAAGTAATTGTTTTAAAAAGTAGCCTGCTTATATAATGATAAAAAAGTAAATTTTGCGCAAAATAAATTTGATTTAAAATGTATATGAAAATGTAGCCATGTGCAGTAATATTGAATGAGAATGTGATATTTTCCCAGTTTCACAAAAAAGGTTTAAGCTAGTCACACACTAAAATGCATGTTTGAGCTGCCTTCCTGATATCTTGCTCTGACATATCTTAAAATATGCCAGTGTCAATGTTCTCTGTCAAGATGCACACTTGTAATTTAAAAGCATTTTTGTAAAAGTTGCTTAAATATCTTAATTTAACTAAGGCCTAGTCTGGGCTTAAGCTAAATCATGTTTGTAAATTGAGTTAAGCCATTGAGTTGATAATGATAATCACAATTTGATTGAATCGTGAAACCAAGATTCACACCCCTACTTTTAAGGTGGCTGTACTGGCACACAGATACTGTATTTCAACTATAAACAAAAAGCATAGAAACACCAATTTTGGTTAAGATGTGAAATTGTAAAGTTGCATTTGCACAGCAAAAGAATTCATTGGGGAAAAAACGTCAATCAAGAATCGTTTTGTAATAGGATTGTGACTCCCAGAATCGGAATTGGATCCAGATTGGATCGTGAAGTGCCTGAAGATTTCCATCCTTAAGCAATTGCTTGTCAGAAACTTAAGCCTATTCTTTGATTGCCCTCATTTTCAGAGGACTTTGTATGCTGACCGTGCAACAGAAATGTGCAAAGCTCATATTAATTAGTGGAAAACATATCCTTACGTTCAGGAATCACATTAATTAATCATAATGTAAGAACTTTTTTATACCAATTATGATATTTAAAACTTGTTATGACTGAACTTTTCAGGTACCCATGAGACTCTGGGAAATCTCAAAAACAACCATCCTAATTGGTCGCTTACCTTATAATAATTGATGAGGTTGAGGTACTGAAGAGTTGATATCACATCCTCTTTCTTGACACTGGTGATTTCACTGATTTCACTGACAGGATCAAAAATTGCCAGAACATTACAAAAATAACAACCAACCATGCAAACGAATCTTGAAAACTTCATTAAAACTTCAAAATGAATATGGGTATTTTTAGATTTTGCATTGAGAAAACTTTGAAAGAACTTTAAAAGAATATAAAAAGTTTATCATTAGATAATCATTATTTTAATAATCATGGGAATCATTAGTTCTAGATAATTTTACTATAAACTGCATAAACTAAAGGCAGTACAACAAATATTACCATGATGTATGCTTACAATTTAATAGATCACTGGCTTTTTTTCCCTTACAGTAATGAAATTGGGGGTGAGGTGTACTAGTGTTGCCACAATAATAGAATTCCTATGTTTGTATGATGTCCTAAAAAATAATGTTATCCAATATTATTTTCAATACTTCAAAAACTTACAAAATTAAAAGGACAATAATAATTAATAATACTCTAAAAAAAAAATCTCACTTAATTATTTCATCTTAATTTGTTTTTAATTTACAAGATTGAAATGACACAGAATAAATTATGTGAATACAAAAGCATAATTTTTGCATACTGCACTCCCAAATGCATGTTAAACTAACAAGGTTAAGCAAATGCAGAGACACTGAAAACACCAGATCACACACCACTCAAATGAAAACATACAGTTATTTATATGCTTAAAATTATTAATGTACAAAAATGCTTAACATTATTTATGGCAAAAAAAAAAAAAACGAGACTAAAATTCACCCAGATTTTTGGCATAATGAGGATAATAAAGTTATGGCACATACTTGATTGTGATCTGTGGTCGTTCTCCATTCTCTGATTTCAGGTTCATGAGGATCTCCAGAATTGTCTGAGACCAGTATGAGCGATAGGAGAGCAGACCCAGATCAGACAGAGGCTTCTCTGGAGTACCCGTCTTTCCTTCCACTTTCGAGAGCTCATAACCTGACAGATATGAACCAAAAACAAACAGTCAAGTATTACTGCATTAAAAGGTTTGCTTATACTAACTACTGATTATTCTGAGATGGCAAACAATAACTGTAAAATAAAAAATAATAGTAATAAAAAGATCATTCTTTGATTCTATGCATCTCAAAAGATCAAATAACTGCATGGTTACTCACTAAACTCAATTAGTAGTTTGCCATAGCCTCTTCTCTGGTAAGGTGGTAAAGTCAAAATGCATGCCACATTATAGTCTTCCGTTGATTCCTTTTCCTTTAATTGGAGGAAAGCACAGATATAAGCACAATGTTATTATATAAAAAGGGGACTAGGCAAAATGTAAAACACTTTGAACATCAGTGCTCTAATGCAAGCAGATCTTTAGTTTACCTTGGAGAAGTAGCCAACTATGTGGAAACCCTTTGAGTCATACTCTGTCATAACATAGAAGAGGAAAGGATCTGTATCGTAGTACAGGGTCTTGTGGTCCAGGAAGCATTTGGCCAATAAACACAAATTTTGGGAATAAGTCTGTGTGTTAGGGAAAAAATGAAGAAGGTCACATGTATTTCTACAAACACATGCTTTACAATCCAATATTTACAACAGTAAAGTGTTTAATAGTAGCGTCTGTCTGACCGCTCAGTTTTAAATATCAGTTATTACGAACTAAAGGTTACCCACCTTGTTTTTCCTGCCATCTATTTCAAAAAAGGATATAGTTCCTTTGCGATAGATCTCATTTCCTGGCGGGTGTCGAAGGTTGCATTTTGTCTGTAAATGTTAAAATAGGTGAAAATTATATGGCAATTATATTAAATGCACACTACAAAACTCAAGCTTACTGTTTTTTATTTGTCTGGGCTCATTTGCTTGCCAACGGAAAAGAATGTAGCTGGCAAGTTAAAACAGAAATCAGCAAAACAATGAAACTGATTTTAAAAAGCAAACATATACAAATAAAAAATCCAAGCTTAAAAAATGTAATATAAATAAAAAATTAAAATCAAAGGAAAAAGTTTTTGCAGTTTTACTGATTGCAATCGTCTCATTAGACAATTTAATTATTATACCTGTAACGAAATCAGCTAAATAAAGTATGAACACATCGCCAGATACAAGTAGACCTTGACAGATTGAACTGTAAGAATAGCTTGACCTGCACAAATAAAGGACATGAGCAATTCAAAAACAGTACAGACTATAAATCATCTTTCTCATTTCCAGCCTATTTTGTCTACTGTACCCCTTAAGTTATATGCCTCAAAAATATAACAGGATCAAAACAAATTTTGGGATTTTTGTGGTTTGGGCAAATTTTACTGAGATGGAAATTATGCCGTTTTTTCACTACATGGTACAGCACGGCTCATTTTTAGGGGGTTTTCCACTGGGTATAGTTCCTGGTACTTTTTTTAGTACCACCTTGGCTGAGGTTCGAAGTGAACCGTACCATTACCAAAATGTGACATGTAAACCCTGCTGATCACTGATAGGCCAGAGCGGATCGCAACTATTGAACTTACGACACAAGAATTGCTGGATTTAAATCAGCACGGCCAGTGAAGGATCAGATGCAACTATTGTTTGAACAAAGGCACTTTCATGTCTCTTGAGGAAGTACAGATGTTCCTCTCGTTAATAGCCAAGGAGCAGATCCAGCGAGAGTTTGATGGAGTGACGCAGAATGAATAAGTGTTTAAAATTTTTTTGTTTGCGCTGCATTTACGGTGATGTCACAGCAGAAGAGGCGCAGCAACCAAAATGACATATATATAATTCGGTCCTCTCTAATGTGGTACTGCAGTGGAAATGCAAACTGAGCCGAACAGAGTTGTGTCGAGCCGTAACGACCCGAGATGTACCACGAAGTGGAAAAGCACTATTATATATGATGCTGGGAGTGTGTTTGTTATTTTATTTAGTTCTAAAACGGCTCTTACCAGGTGCCTCTGTAGACACTTGAGGCTCTTGAGGTACTTAAGACAGAATTCACAAAGGTAGAGGATGGGGAGGGTGGTGAGCTCCTGTGGGTATGGAGAGAAGTACCACGGCTTTAGCCTGTGCCGGCCAAGTTCAATACAGTCTATGTTCTTCATTCGTGTGACGATGTCATCGTGACTGCGGTCTGACACCAAACTACCAGTCATGCGAGGGGCAGAGGGGATGCCATCAGAACTGTCCTGGGAATCCTGAGAGCAAAGAGTAGAATTAAAGAGATGGCAGTAGCGCATCTAACAACAGTAAGTAACAAAAGTGGATGTCATATGCAATAAAAAAAAAAAAAAAAAACTGACTCTAAACTTTGTTATATCGCTAGGGAAAGCGGTTACACTCCTTTCATTTCTGTAAATACCAGGAATTTTATACATCTTTTATTACCCATTTATTATCACCCAATTACCTGAAAAAGACAATTGAATAAATTCAATAAATTCTTGCATTCACCAGTGGCTTTTTAGCTAAATTTCTATTGTTTGAGCTTCACATTTTTGTCTAAAAGCCCTATGCCTCCACTTTTACAGACACACAATAAAGGCAATGGAAAGTAAAGGAGCCGGACCTCTCCTGGCGGCAAAAAGACGGTGGAGCAGCGAGGGTTGTTATTCTGGAACACCTTTACCATCTAACAGAAAAACACAAGTGGATGCAAAGCTTTGTGACATTTTACTTGAGAGTGGAGGAAAACAGGCAATAGGAAACAAATCAGCAAATTATGAATAGGGAAGACAAAACATTTTACATGTTTGATGATTAGGGGACAACGTGACTTGCTTTCACGGGATTTGAAAAAGATTTCTGTAATGTTTGATTTATAAATGTTTGAGTGTTAATTAAAACATGGGATTCAATTATTTTTGATTACATTTTTAAAAAGGGTGCATTGTGCTGTACTAAGAAAACATCTGTAAATCTAGTTGAAGAGCCTACCTCGTCTGTCCCTCCACAATTTTTCCTTTTTCTCCCTGGCTGAGAAGGAATAAGACGACGTGCTGTGCCATTCTTCCAGAAGAAAAAAAGCAAAGGGGCAAAAAAAAAAAAGTCCAAATTAAATCAGTTTTTTAGATTAAAAAAAAAAAAAAAAGCTCTTAACATATTCTCTGTATTGATATCCTTGTATTGATTTCCTTATGTGACACATTTAACTAGCAGAGCTTCAATAATTTGAAATAATTCTTTGGTTTTTACTGTGGTGAGAGAGGCGAGCTGCTCGTGTTCTTCTCTGGATTTAATGCTGAAGGAGGGGTCCCTCATGGCTGGGTAGACCGAGGCCTGACTTGCCTCTGCAGAACTTGGAAGAGAAGGCACTGGGGTCGCAGCAGTAACTTGTGTTGCCAAAGAGACAGATTCAGCTTTTCTCTTCTGAAAGAGCAAGCAGAAAGACAGATAAAATTTTCTCAGCATAGAAAATGAAGTGCAACTTTTTTTTTTTTTTTTTAAACACATTTCTGAATATAGTGGTGTTTGCCTATGCAAAACACGCCACCACCACTATGCTAGGGTGTTGTAGGTGGTTGGGAGGGTGCTTGTTATCTATGTCATGATACCTGTGTTTCAGTATGTTGCTACATTGTTCTAGATGATTTCTTAGTGGCCCATATCAAAAGCTCCCACATCAAGTCTACTTGACATTCTGGCCCTTAGATATGGCTTGGGTCTCTCCTTCAGTCTATTAGATTTTTCTCACCAATTTCATAAATGTGCCTGTAAAAACTAACCATTTAAATGTTACACTTGTGAAATTATAGTACACCTCTACTCTACTGCTTAAGGGATCATTCATGGTAGCAGAAATGTTGTGGGGCAAGTTAAGCATAGAAGTTTACAATGCGTTTATGGGTTTGTTCAAATACCTAACCCTGACTCTAATTAGTAACAGTAATTACCACTAATAGATGATGAGTAATAATAATAAAATGAATGTACTCTCTAGCTACTTACCTTGCGTTATAAAACAGGTTACAAAGAGTCATGATTGTGTAATGAGTGATAAGAACATATTAAGACAAACATGAAAAATGCTTTCATATTTACTATCAGTTTAAAACATGAGTTTAAAGTGTTTTTTTAAACATTTTTTTATTATATTAATAACGTAATTCATTCTTGTGATGCAAACACTGATGTTTCAGCAGCCATCAGCTTATTCAGCAAGGATGCATAAAACGTATTGAAAGTGACAGCGACATTTTATTTTGCTGTGTAGCATGGCAGCTGTTTAGAACATCATAATATATTATAATTACAAACCACCCCAAAATGAAAATTGTCATAATTTACAACATGTACCCTTATGTTGTTTTTAAACCTTTAAGACATACTTTCTTTGGTGGAAGATATCTTGAAGAAAGCACAAGACAAACTTTCATTAAATAAATAAATAAATAAAAACTGCTGACTTTCTCTGTATATGAAAAAAACAGCATAAGGGTGAATAAGAAATTACAGAATTTTCATTTCTTGGTAAAGTAATTCTGTAACAGTGCCGACATTATCATGACATAAATTTTCACGCTGCTTGCCAATTGACAATATAAATTGAGACGAGGCAAAAATTGCATCCCTCACTCTTGTAGCAAAGTGTGATATAAGATATTTTTTCAGCCCATTGATTAAAAGCTCTTTCTTGACAGATTGACTTCTATTAGTGTACAATGGGCGGGTTTGTCTGTACCGGTGTGGGGAGGGTTTTGCCTCTTGAAGGAGCTGAAGCAGACTGAACGTTGAGATCTAGACTCTTCCTCTGAATTTGAACAGAAAGGAAGAGAGGTCGGTAAAGGTTTACATGGCACGTGGGGATGTGTAACATATCAAATAATCCCTAACGTTGTAGGCAGATTTAAAATAACCAAGAAACAACATCTTACCACATCTCTCTCTGGGGAGCTGGGGCGGGATCCTGGCAGGCCATTCTTTGTTGGAGTCTTTGCCTCCTTTTTGGGAAACTGGAGCTTCTTCAAGTCCAAGCGGTCCGGAGTCACCCATTCATCCAGTCGCTTATTGACTTTCCAAAAAATGAAAAATATATATATATCTATACTTTATCTTTTTGCTAACTGTAAAAAAAAAAAAAATATATAATAATAAAACTTACATCAAACTGATTAATGTTAGAAAAATTATACTGTATATGTCAGAACAAATAAAGTAAATCAAGCATACAGGCAAATGGTTAATACTCACAGTCAATATAGTGGACGTAATAAAGCTTTCTCCCAGGAAGATCTTTGACACTGAGAATTTCAGCCAATGCTTTAAAGAAATAAAATGATAAATAAAAATTCAGACAACTGAAAGCAGAGACACTCATGTCTAGAAAAGGAATTTAGATTTTCATGTTTCACTTATCCAGACAGTGGTCAGTTGCATTGACTACTTAGTCTACTCTTAAAAGTTAGTGATCTATTTTTTTTTTTCTTCTTCTGGACTAGTCATAACTATATAAACCCAGTTAGATAAAAAGACAGACTGGTCTTATTTAAAATTAAAAAGACTTGTTCCGTCTTGGTTGTATGCTAGTTGGTCAAAGTAGTCAACATTTGATAGATTCATCAACCTAAGAAGAGAATTTGGTTTTAGGAAACTTTGGTTTTGATCCACTTCAAATGTTGACTACAGTAGTTCTTAAGACATCTCACAGCCAAGATAGTCTTAACATAACAGGTTATATTTACACAACTGTTAACGGCTAGGACCAGTTCAAAATTATGTGACTCCACAGGTAGGTTTTTGCTTAATTAGGATCTTAAGATATAAGCTATAACTTAATAAGAACTTAAAAGTTAAGAAATTAAAAAAAATGTATGAAACACATTTGCCAATATTTAAATGGACCACAGTAAAATAACGGTATGTTTATGTACCATTTAAGTTTTACTGTAATTTTAAGTATCTTGGGACACATAAACCGTACAATGGTGCATCCACATAATCTTCGTTCAGTTGCATAGCACATAACTTAACCTACTGTAAATCATCATCACTGTAACGTTACCGCCACATGTTTTATAACAGGTGATTATAATCGGAACACGATAAAAGCGTAAGAAAACAGAATGGAAGAAAGATTTTAATTCAAACATAAGTGGCATAGTGACATTATCAGAGTACAGTCGTGAGTCTTTTGTTTACATTCGATACAGAGCTCTCTGGCTGATACTTACGCCACTCGTCTTCATTTTCTTGATTTTTCCGCAGCACGGGAAGCCGGCAGCCTTCAATGATTTCAACCTATGGGGAGATAATGCCGTTATAAACCAAGAAGGGGAACGCTTATAGAGCGAATATGTTTCACAACTGCATTTAAAACCACACAGACTGTGAGCAGCATACCGAGGAGTCCGCCATCTTAATCACAAAACGCCTCACGTGCACAGAATTGTGGGTAAACAAACAAAACACGGGCTTGTTGCTACAGGGGGCGCTTATGAGCTTTTTAAGATAATAAAACGTAAGAAAAGAAGCTGGAAAAAGCCTAGTTCTTACGTGGGTTACTGTGTCTGAATGTAACTGTTGACGATTTGACTCAATTCTGCATTATTCCGTTTTGTGAAACTCATCCCAGAATTGCTGTCATCATTACAGTAGCATGTATCTGTAATGCTGTTTTAAGGTGCAGCTCTTGTTAAAAAAAAAATAGAAAATCAAAATAAATAAATATTTAATTAGATTTTTTAGTTATTGAATTAATGATTTTATTTGCATTCATTATTTTTATTTAGCAATTAGAATTTCCTTTTGTGAAAATGTGAAGCATAGTCAGAAATGCTAGATTAAGTAGCCTATTCATTGTTTAACTATTAACTGTGGTATTGAAATACATTTGGCCAAAGAAAAGTGCCATGGTAAAATATTTTACCAGAAAATATGGATCTCCCTGCAGCCAATCATGAGCCTATACTTTCTTGAAGAGCTTTGTTCACAAAACCTGATGAGGGGTTCTGGGCACCCTCTCCCTCACCAGGCCCTTGGATCATCCTAAACTCCAACCATTATTGTGCCCCTGTTAGAATCACTACTTTCGACAGAAGGTCTTAGATACACCTCCATCCGAAGATCCCTAAAAGGAATATGAACCACTGAGAGACACCACTCAGGATAACATTGATGTTGTGCTCTCTAGTCTCAGAGAATACTCTGCAGAGGCTCTCAGTATTATCCTCATTAATTAAGGAATATCACCTTTCAAAAGAAAAAAAAATATGCAAAAAGAAATGCTGTTGAGGCTAGCAGTGCAGTCTGTTTCCAGGTGTTCGTAAAATGTACAAATTTTAAGGTGATTGCTGCCTTGAAGGGTATGCACACTGAGATTTTGATATTAGCCCCACCAAGCTGGACCATCAAGAGAAAAGCAGCAGTATGCAGTGCTTCAACTTACCTGGTGAAAAGGGAGTGCATTCTTATTGGCTGAGTTTAACTCTGTGAAAGATGAAAGACGCAACCCCAGACCCTCGCTATCCACCTTTTTCCTAATGTAAAAATGGGTTCCGCCATTTGTAAATTCCATGGGTATAGCATCCTGTAAAAAGTGCTTACAGTGAAACACATGTAGATGTGTTTGATCAGGACCAGGGTTGTTCTTCTTCTTTTTGTTTTATGGTGGATCGCAGACTTCTCTCTCAAATGGACCATTGACCAGGACCATAGATTAATAATGTGGGCTAAGTGCAGCTTTTCAGAGCAAGCACTAAGGGGCCAACGTTTTGCCAATGAACAAAATCTCAGAGGCCCTGCGCTGGCAGCCCGCTGGGGAACTTAGGCTACTAAGACTTTAGACTCACTTTAGACCCACTTACATTTTCCTGCAGCACTGAATGTTGAATCGGTGTGTTCCAAGAAATCTGAATTGTTTTGTGTTAAGCACTTAAGCACACTCAGTTTTCTATTGCTGTGCCTTAGATGAGGATCAGATCACATTTTATCGCAAATTACTGGAGAAAGCCTAGTTAATTTCAAAGGGTTCACAAACTTACTGTGTATATAATGGTATGATGATATTAACAGGAGACAGGAAAAGTATATTTATTTTTTAGGATGCATTGGAATTGGTAATGAAATAGATAATGAAATAAAATGTAGATGAGTAGATGTACGTATAAGATGTTTTTGTTTCCTGTGCACTGAATAGTGCACAGGATGTTCTTTTACGTACTCTGCTATACGCAATTCATGTGAAACTTGCACTGTGGTTTCCTGCTCCAAATGATGTCACCACAATGTACCCTTTTTAACAGTTGAGCTGCGAGTCAAACATTGTTAACGTTGCTTGGCAATGCTGTATTTAACAGAATGAACCTTCATACATATATTAATACAGCAACCCAAATGCTTGAACTCTGAATTTAAGAACAATAAAGAGCAAACACTAAAAGTAAGATGCAGAAGTATTAAAGCAAAAGTCTGACAAGGTTTTACAGTGAAATTTAATAACTACAACATGGTGCTTACGCACACTCTGATATTCCTGAGTTAGATGTGTTCCCAGGTCAACATAATTTGTTGACCCTGGAACAACATTTTAATCAAAAATTGAATCTTGACCATATATCTGCACCTGCAGTAAACCTATCCTTACCCATGAGTAATCCCTAAAATCAGAGTAAATGATAGATGAATAACGCTAATGTACAAGCACCATACACTGATTGTAAGACTAAACTGGTTCTTCAAATCTGATTGGTTAATCAAGATGTTGTTCCAGGTTGAATAAAGATGTTGATCCAGGAACATCTCGCACTCAGCAAAATCAGGTTCTGCCGGTGGTTACAGTAAAATTTAAAATTACCTACAATAAGAATGTTCAAAGCCAATTAAAACAAAGACAGAGAAACATCACAAAAAGAAACACTTCAGGTCTCACAAACCTGTTAAGACACAATAGTGTTTTCAAGGGAATGGCCATATCTGTATTTGTATTTATTTATTTTTTTATTTAATTTTTGTCAGATGCGATTATCTTCAGTCCATAGGTACTTTTTTCCCCCTCATAGAGCTTCATGGCCGCCTGTCAGTTTGTGAAACAGCTCTTCATTCAGGATGTCACTCTGCTCCCGACCTCGAGTGGACATGAAGATGTAGCCACCAATGTACTCGTGGACAATCTTACAATCTGCTGTCACACAGCTGAAGGCAATATTTACATTGCCATCAAACTCAATGGCAACCTGGTAAAGATATTGCAGGAATTTATTATTCTACACCATGATATTTCTATTAACATAAGAGCTTGGTAAATAGGACAAATTGCATTGGTATAGCTATATATAAAGTCAGATTACCTGTTTGATGTCCCAGTTGACATTCCATTGTCTCATGGTGTTGTATCTCCAGGTTTTCACAACATCTCCAACACTCAGGTCAATGCGGATTAAACGATTATTGGCAATGCCAAGCACCTCATCCTTACGGCAACCCTTAAACCTTATGTGGACAAAAATAATGTTGGGTTTTTTTTTGGTTTTTTTTTACGATTTCACTTATAATGTGATATTATTTTGGTTAAATTATGTCATGCTGAATTTTCAGTTCACACTGAAAATTCCAAAAGAAAAATTGCATTTAAAATGCCAGGAAAATGTACTTAAGTATGGAATGTTGGACACTTCATGCAAGCAGGCTATCACACTTGAAGATGCACAAAATAACCTTTAAAAATGTGTGCAAAACATGGTTGCGTATAAGTATAAAAAGTACACAGAAATTATGTAAGCACATAGTGAATAGTGTATCTTTTGTGGTGTGATTCATTTTATTTGTTACTGTTTTCTTTGTTGCCTTGGTTTCTCCCGCTGTTTATTTCTTGTCATGGATACAAATTGTTATTGTCAGTGTGTTTCCACTTGTATAGCCTTCTATTTCTGTTATTCCAATCTGAGTAATCATAAACAAAATATACATCCATTCACACATGCACATAAAATTAAAAATAAGAAGTTTTGAAACATTTAAAAATTGAAAGATGGAAAATTTAGAGGGAAAGAGAGACCAAAACTAAGTTCAAGAGAAGCTGAAGCATTAATAGCACAAAAAAGGCATGTTATATGGGTCATTCCTGTTATACAGTCTCTAAAATAGTCACATATTTATAAGAAATTGTTTACATTTCTTCTTTAAATTTCTTGTAAGTTAAATTTAAGTGGTAAAAACTATGTATATATATATATATGTTTGTATGTATTAGGCCTACTTTTTCACTGAGATTATTTTTAGAAAAGTTTAAGTTTTTTCCACTAAAATTTAACTGTACAAATGAGGTAAGTGTCAACTCTCACTCTCTCACTTTTGAAATTATCTCCTGCTTGTCACACTCTTAAAGTTCCAGCCTGTTAGAAGCTATATTATGGAGAATGTTTGTACAATCAAAAGATAAATAAATAAATGTAGCAGTGTTTGTTGCCATAGTAACTTACACCCCACAGCTAAACTGATCACTAATCAGATTCCAGCAAAGTGACATATGTGACACAATAAAGCCAATCCCCCAGTTTATCTTGCTTCAAATAAAAAAATGACTACATAGTAAAAACATTTTTAAAGGTAACAATCTGGCTTTTAGTGATAATTATTTATTATATATTTTTTGGTTTAATGTATCATTATTATATGCTTTATTAATACACAAGTCATTTTAGTTTAATAATTATTATTATTAGGCTTTTGTTTTAAAGTAATATAAATGTAATATGATCCATAAATAAACTTTAGAATCAATAGATAAAGCTTTCCAAAGTTTTAATAAGCTCTAAAGTTTTAGAAATTTTTGCATGACACCCCTACAGAGCTCTGCCTACAGAGAAATTTTACTGCACTTACTTGACTACAATATAAGAGAGGCCAAAGTCAGGTAGAGCCTGCCAGATCTGAAGGAACTTCTGAATGGCATCTGTTAATGAGAGCTGGGCTACGTTCTGATAGGCCTCCAGGATCCTCGGTGAGAGCTGAACAATTAGAGGGAAAGAGATACCAAAATAAACAAAATCTCAAATCCATTCACACATGTTTGAAACATTTTAAAATTGGAAGAGGGCCAATTTGAGTTAAAGAGAGACCAAAACTAAGTTCAAGAGGAACAAAAAGCACTGAAGATTACATGTTATATAATGGTTGCACTTTATTTACATGTAATATTATAGTCTACTTTAGAAATTTTACTACTAATAAGTAACTTTGCAACTGCATGTCTACTAACTCAAATTAGAGTAATATTAGACTGGCAACACTTTATTTTAAGGTCCAAATCTTACTATTAAGTAGCTGCTAATTAGCATGCATAATACTAGCATGTTGGCTGTACTCATTTTGTATAACCCTACCTAATACCCAACACAACTATCTTACTAACTATTAATAAGCAGCAAATTAGAAGTTTATGAGGGGAAACTCGTAGTTAATTATGAATATGTGTTCCCTAATCTAAGGTAGAAGGGTAATTTAGGGTTAGGGTGAGTAGAATAAATTGACATAAAATAAATTGATAGCAGATATTAAGGATACTAGTTTGTATGTAGTTTCAAAGTAACTTAGTGGAACAGTGTTACGGATAATGCAGTTCAAACATGGATTCTGAATGTGGTACCTGCTTGGGTTTGTACTTCTTCTGGTAGCGTGGAGAGACAAGGCTGTGTGTATTGATACTTTCATCTGTCTGAGCTGTGTTATTACTAGGTGTGGTTTTCTGCATGGCCAAGAACGACTGGATACTCTGCACCTCACTAGAGAATGAGCTGTCAGCTAAAGTCTTGCCCTTTGAAGCCAAACGACATGCTGCCATCCACCGGCTGTACTGCTGCTCCTAAAATAAGACAGAAAGAATTTTTCTGTAATTTTATGAAACATAGACAATGTACTGTTGTCCAGTTTTGGTGAACCTGCATTACTCACTGTACAGACCTGGTTCTACAAGGGTGCTAAGGACATTTTCTGTGGTAAGCCAATCACATTTCTTATATTTGCTTCCATAGCATTTATTATGCTATTTAGAATTTACAGAACTGAAAGTGCTGGAATATTTCCCTTGTTGTGTTAAATTAAATGCTCATATCTCCATCTGAGAAATGTCTCTAATAAAAAGACTACATCCAATATTCCTGGCATATTGGAAATATCTAATTTAACAAAGCCATTAGGATCAGTGGTCTTTACAATCTACTTAGGCTTTCTCAAAAGCTTAAATACATTGAAAATGTCAAGTTTTTTTAATTTTTTTTACAGAATATGTTTTATATATTTTCTGATAGATAAAGTGAAAAAAACAAATATCTAAAAATGTTTACTTACATGTCAACGAAATGAAACATAAGGAAAAGAAAGGACACGACATGTGGCTAAGTATGGTGTCTCATACTTGGATTGTGTGCTCTCCATTTAACCCATCCAAGTGCACACACACAGCAGTGAGTAGTGAACAAACACGCACACACAATGAACACACATCCAGAGCATAATGTATGTAGTACCTGGCTGTATCCACTTGTTTTCTTAAATTGTATGAAAATTCATGCATATTTAATAATGCACAAAATTTACATACCAACAACTTTTCAGAAAATGTTCGTAGTTTACAACGGAGATGATAAAATTGCTCCCAAAGCACCATTGTCATGTAAATGAACTGCTAAAATGTATGAAAATTTCTATTTTTACATTTAAATAGTGACATGTAAACGTTCCATTAGATTATAATGTCGGAATGCTTGTATGTGAAGCGTTACTGCCATGTTATTGGCTCATTAGGTGTAAATTGGCCTACATGTATACTGATGTCAGTTGAGCTGTTCTAGACAGATAAACATTGACTTACATGCTCACAGCGCAAGTACACCTCATTCATGCCCTCTGGCCCGGGTATCAGCAACCTGATACAAAACTTCTGCCCAGCGACACTCACATCAGGAGACACCTCGCAACCTGCGTTGATAAAAAAGCTGTTGTGCATCTGTGTGATGTGTATATACACATTTTAACATCCATGAGTTGTGTGATCACCTTTAAGGTTCATTTGTTGAATTGGTTCTTTAGAACTCTCCTCTTTACTCTTATAGTAGGAGATGGTCGTGTCCTTAAATGTAAACCAGTATTGTTTATATCCTTTCAGTGTAAGCCTCTTCGGCCTGAAAAAAAGGTGAAACCACAAGCATATTATTTGTAAAAGTCAGGTTTACAGTGGTGGCCAAAATGATTAGAACACTAGTAATTTTCACCAGCTAAAAATGGTATTAAGTCAGTTATTACTATACTGTGTAATTAATTGTTGTCAATAACTGCCATTAATAATCCAGTGAAATTTATGTTTGCACAACAGTCAGTGCTCCACACAGAGATCTGATCTCATCATCATCCATTCTGTCTAGAATGATATGGAAAAAAAAAAAACAGAACAAACTGGATAGAATAAATCCAGAAAAACTGTCAACGTCTCTAAGATGCTTCATGAAACCTACCTGCAAAGCTACAGTACTATTATAAGTTTTAGGCACATGTGTAAAAATGTTTAAAAAAAAAAAAAATTGGTAAAACTTTCTATGAAGCCTGTATTTGTAATACATTATAAGGGTATTCTTAAGGCATTACAATGACTGCATAGTGCATTATAAAAAACCTTATAATGTGTTATAACATCTCATGAATAATCACAAAAACAATTATAATCCACTATAATATTTACATATTTGTGATTATAACTTAAAAGTATGACTATTTATAACACACATTGAACACCATATTAAATCTGCTTAATTTATAATGGACTATGTCATATCTTGACATTGTTTATTTAAGATCTGCTTACAACATCTTGTGAGTGGTTAGGTGCTGATTGTTATTTGAGTGTTTCCTGTGAGGCTAATAATGAGCTAGCTAATGCTTTCAACTGAAAAAAAAAAAATGACATGTAGTTGCAGAGTTACTTATCAACAGAATAAAATTCAAAGCAAATGTGTCATATTAAACATTCATCTGATCTGATATCTGATCTTATGGCTGTTTGAGAAAAAAAAATAGTAATGTTATTATTATTACTTATAAGTGGTATTTGTCAGCTTTAAGTAAAGTAAAATAGTTAAAATGGTAAGATATAAGACTTATAATGCATTACAACGATTGTTACGAGAATTGTTGTTCTCATCGATATATTTCTTTTTTTATTTGTATTGTGTTGCTCCTACTCTTTTCTGTTTCCCTTTTCATAGGTTGAATGACGCTGCCGGGGTTGGTGTGCTATTGGTCGCTCAATTAAGGCGGAGCCTTTTAAGGAAACTGACTGTGCGCAGCCGGGAGCTCAGTGTTGGCAAAGAGTATAGAAGACCAAGAGGCGAAACTCAATAGAACGCTCCATAGGAACAGTTCCGCCCATGAACTGACCGCGCCGCCGCCATTTTGGACTGACACCTACACAGAAGCGCCATAGAATAATACGAGCCAGTCGCGCTTGACGAACTTATAATAACACATAGGCTTATATTTACAGGGTGCACTTTGTAAGCAAGGATGGGGGGATTTACCCCCCTCTGGTTTATGAATCCCTGCCTCTGATGAATTATTTTTATTCCCGGTGGGGATAAAATTATTCGCAAAACAGGTTATGAAGTCCCGTTTTGAATCAAATGATTCGCGAAATACACTTTGAAGTAACTTTTAAATGAAGCGATTCACTTATTTGCCTAAAAAGACGATTTATCATGAGATCAATCAATACTT
>JAUCMR010000107.1:22359040-22371186 GCA_032357425.1 Enteromius argenteus
TTTTTATTTTTTTTGTATATCACTTACTGAAGTTTGGGTCCAGTTTGATGCACTCCTCACAGTCCTGATAAACAGACCAAGAGGTGGTGGTTAACATTGACAGAACAGGATGGGTAAACTAGTCAACCAACTAGTCAATTAGTGACCTCAATGTAGACTAACCAGTAACAGTACAGGGAAAAATGGGAAATAAAAGGAATAGTTCACTCAAAAATTACAATTCTGTCAAGTAATCAGCCTCAAGTAGTAGATATTTTGAAGAAGGTTTGTACCAGGCTGTTTGACTTCCATAGTATTTATTTTCCTAGTATGAAAGTCAATGGTGACCCAAAACAGCCTGGCTAGAAACTTTCTTCAAAATATCTTCTTTTGTGATCTGGCCCACTATAAGCACTTTAAACAATCTCCGTGTTTTTATGCATGATTGTACCTTGAGGGCCAGCTGAAACTCCAGTAGTTTGGTGTAACAGGCAGCTCGGTTGCTGAAGAGTTTTGCATCATAAGGGTTTCTCTTGATGGCCTCTGAGTAATGTTTCATGGCCAAAGGATAGTCACCTACATATCACATAGAAACAGAACAAATTAAAATGCAATCCAAGCAATTTAAAAATAAGTATTATTAAATCAGAACATTACAGCAGTGTTGATTTGGTTCATATACACACCCTTCTGGAAGGCATCATTGCCCTTGTTTTTTTCTTCTAGTGCCAAATCTGGATTGATGTAGGCCTGCTTCTCCTGTTCCTTTAAAATCTTTTCTGCCTGTAAAAGAGCAGGAAGAAATAGCTACAGCATATTTTTATATATATATCTCTCTCATTTTATTTATTTATTTATTTTTTTATTGTATAATGGGACAGTAATTTTCCAAATTAACTTCTTTAAAAGCAAAATAACCTTAATTCATCACGTTCAATTTCAGGTGAAATAGGACCAGGACACTACAGTCTAACAGAAAAAGAGATATACTAGGGGATACTGGTGTGAATATTTCACCAAAAATTTGAGTGACCTGCTGGCATTTCTTGAGGACTTCAGGTGTGCGATGTTCTGTCAGACTCTTATTAAAAAACTGGACTGCCTCTTTGTACTTGTCCTGCTTAAAATAGGAGTTACCAATCCTGGCATATGCCCTGCAACCAAACACAGAAATAAATCAGTACAGAAGTAGCATAAAAATATTAAAACTAAATTTTCAGTGTTGTTCTGGTACAGAAAACTTACTTGGCAATCTGTCTGTAATCCTCCCGGTTCTCTCTGCCCACTTCAATTGCTTTCTCACAAAGCTCTCTACACTTATCCAACTCCCCCTTTTCAAAATGCACAGCTGAGAGAGAAAGCAGATACATTTAATTAGAAGTATTCACTTGTAGTAGTTGTGGGTTTGTGATTGTAGTTATGTTTGTTTTATCTGACAGAACACTTAAATTAACACTCCCGGTAAAATTTGTTCTGGCAATCATATTCTTTTGAAAATGACATGATTACTCGGAGCTGTTTACAGAGTTGCTGCTTAAAGGGTTAGTTCACCCCAAAAATTAAAATTCTGTCATTAATTACTCGCCCTCATGTTGTTTTAAACCCATACGACCTTTGTTCATCTTTGGAACACAAATTAAGACACTTTTTATGATATCAGAGAGCCATCTGACCCTCCATAGACAGCAAAACAACTGAAATGATCCCAGCTCCAGAAACGTAGTAAAGGGTCGGACAGCGCTCTGGTTTCATCAAATGTGTGTTCTGAAGATGAACGAAGGTCTTACATGCTTGGAACGACATGATGGTGAGTAATTAACGACAGAATTTGCATTTTGTGGTGAACTAACATTGTGCCTCGCAGCTTTTCCACTTGTCATCAGGGCTGGGACTCTGCAATTGGATACTACAATGCACATCTTGTGTTTATAAAGCGCAAAACTTTCTGAATAGCAAGTAATGATAGTTCGGTTGAGAGTGAAAGCTGTGCTCCTCTCATACCACTGGTAGGGGCATTTTTATTGTGTAAAAAAAAAAAAAAAAAAAAAAATGAACAGCATGACACAGCAGTTTTTAATACTAATTTTCACCAATTTATGGCCAGAAATGGATAAATATTAAATCTGCGGTTTAAAAAAAAAAAGAAGAAAAAAAAGAAACAGTGTATGTGAAAAATAAACCCATTATGATAAATGTCATATATACCTGTGCCATTCAGCAAGTAGGAAATATACAGAAATTGAATAATTGAAACTGAAGCTATCAAAGATAATGTCTCTGACACGCATGCTTGTATCATTCGCGGTTAAATATAAAATGATACAGGCTACAGCATGTGCTATTTGCATGTGTAACTGAAGAGCATGTGCTACGAGCACAGCATAACGGCTGACAGAACAGGAAAATTTGTTTTTCACTGACATATGGCCTGACAATATTAAAAAAAAAAAAAAAAAACAAAGATGGAGCTAAGGTTTGTTACCCCACTCACAAGTGCTGCTTCTGTGTAAAGAGCCCTATTCGGACAAGATTAGGGATTAGTTTTACATGGAGAGGTGGGATAAGATATTTATTACCAGAGCTTCTCAGTGATTATACTCCCATCTGAATGTGCCATCTCAGAATAGTGCTTAATTCTTACCTGCTTGGTTTGACAGATAGGTCATGTTGGTGGGATCGTGCTTTAGTGCTTCTCCATAGTGCTTCAGTGCAGTAGCAAAATCTTTCTTCTTATATGCTGCATTTCCCAGTTCCTTCTCCTTCAAAGCCTGGAAGTACAGTTGAATTTAGGAAAGACACCACTGCTAACTTGGCATTGCAGCATATTTAATATACAACTAAAACGCAATCAACACAACACAGAAAGTCAAACAGCTCAATTTAAATTGTCTGTGGTTAGTACGGAGCGCACTGGCCACTGTATAGTCCATGTGTTAGGACGCTGCTTTACATGGATACTGGGGCATGAAAGAAGTTCAAACCTTGTTAACACAATATATACTAGTTAAGCAACCAAATGCTAAGCTACACTTTAAATAATTAAACATTTGTATTTGTGCCAAAAGAGTTAGGGGAGTCCAACACCGTTTTCAGTTCCACTTTAACAAATTTGTTTATAGGTTTAGCCTTTATACACTCATGTTGCTTATAATTGATGGCACTATAATATCTATAATAGTGATGCATATTAATTTTATTAACCGATAATTTACGTTATTTCTGAATGTAGTGGAAAAGAGCTAGACCAAACTAAATTTGCTTTTACAAAGAGTACCATTCTCTTGTTCTCTGGCAGGTCTTCCTCTTTGGGAGGAGGTGGAGCTGACTCTTTGGGTTTAGGGGGTGGGGGTGGAGTCGGATCTTCCTCTTCATCCATGCCAGCTAGATCCAGCCCCAGCAGCACCGAGAGAGTGGTCATTACACGAGGGTCTTGCAGTTTTCTACAGATCCCCAAAACAAACAAACAAAAAAACAAGTTTAGGACTGCACAAAATCATCAAAATTAAAAATCGCAATCACGATTAGGCAAAATCTGCGATTGTCATTGTGCATCTTGCCAAGGAAGCATGGTTCTGTGATGAGCAGCAAATGCTGATTTGAAATATGTATTTATGAGTTCCTAGGGCAGTTTTTGAGATTAATGAAACCAGAGCTTTCATAAGTCCTTTTCATAGTCCTTTGAATTCCTTTAAGCCATATCACAATTCTGGTCTTTCTGACCCCAAATTTAAGACCTCTTGAAGTCATAATTAAGATTTCTTGTACAATTTAAGACTTTTTATAGCCTCAAGTTTGATAGCACTAAATACAAGTCTTTAAGAATTTTTAATCAATATAGCAGAGTCCAAGCAGGACCCTGTACAGTCTGTCATAAGTTTAGTGTGGCACAAGAGCAGTGTTAATATATGCAGATTTTTTTTTTTATGGCTGCTGCTTCTATTTTAGAGAGGAGAGTGCACAATATAAAACCAATAACTATGATAATAACACTATTTGAAGATAGTATATAAGCAGTAAATATTTACCGAATCAGATAAATTTTACAAAAATAAACTGACAAGAAAAAATGTGAGCGAAATTTCACTTAGCACATGCATAAATTGGATTAAACCTAAATTGTAAATATAAAAACAAACAACAAAAAAATAGGGGCAAGCATACATATGTATTTAAATCAAGGGAAACTATCAGTCTATGTGAAATGCGGTAGGCTATATGCATCTTTCTCATTCCGCATGTGCGTTGTACATGTTTTGGCATTGGTTCATCCCTACATATTATATTAGTTTGGTAATATGAATTTAACATATTGTAAACTTATGAAGAAAATAGTAAGTTCTGTGCATCTCAGGTGCTACATCCTCAGTGCTGCAGAAAAAAAATAATTTAAAAAAATAAAATAAACAATAATTCTGATGAATATTGGTTGACACCACTAAGAAATGCTTAGTATTGCAGATTTTGGTGTGATAATGACCAGCCCACTGTACATTATGCAAAGGAGGACACTAATGGAATCCAAAAGGCAGAAGGCATACAGAACACTTACGTGCCAAGCTCTGAGGGCTTGTTCCTGAGCTGCTCAAGCAGCTCCCTGTAGCTGGGGTCAGACAAGAGCGCTCTGGTTCGAGAGTCACCCTCCAGCTTTTCATACAAGTTGGGAATGGAAAACGGGTTCATCATCTTTCGCTCTGAAAAGAACATGAAATCATTTGTTATCAAACAAAATTTTTCAGTTTCTCACCACGTTCATCCAATGACACTACAATGAACCTTTTAATTTTAATAAAAAGGTACAAGCAACCAGGGAAACCTACTAGGTATTTTTCATCTAAAGAGGCTTCAAGTACACTAATTTCAAACTGATGTGCTATAAAGCTTCAATGCTGAGATTGAATATTTGGCCTTGAACAAGACAAAAATCCATTTTGTAAGCTGTATACAACATTACACTCTACTCTTGATGAGAACAGATGTGTTGGTTTCTTATTAAATATTTTGCTGTGTGGAAATTCTTTAAAAAAAAAAAAAAAAAAAAGGCTAAAAGGAGGAGACATTTCTTACCTGCCAAGCGTGCTTCAATGTTCTGAAGTCCTTCCTTGAGTTGCTGATTGGACGGCTCTTGGCGCATCCCCTCCTGATAGGTTGCTTTGGCATCTTCTAGTCGCCCAAGAAACTCCAAAGCAGCTGCTTTTCTTGAGTAGCCCTTAAAAAAAGATGGAAATTAAAGATTACAACTCTAGAAGAAAATGAAAACCAATGTGGAAATTGCAACAGAAGAAGATCAGGGAAAGCGTTATCTTTTATTTCCTCATAGTAACTACAGCAATTAATGCCTATTAGATGACTGTGGCTGGTCAAAATGATTCATGTCTCCATCATGCGTTTTTCATGCGGGGTGATGCATTCAAAAAAAACAACTCAATGTGAGCTAGTAGTTACAGTGGGATGAATCAGATTTTAGTTTGTTTGACATGCTTTTCTTGATAGTACATCAAAATTGGGAAGATTTTGATTCAGACTGAGAACTGTAATTGTGGGATAAGATCATATAGCCTACATGATATGATATTTTGGGAGGATCTCCCACAAATGACACTAACAGCAGTAACAACTCACCTTGCCCCAGTCTGGCTTAATCTTTATGGTTTGGCAGGCATCTTTCAGGGCATTGTCATAATCGCCCTTCTTGGCATAGGCGGCAGATCGGTTGCTGAAGAGGACATGATTGGAAGGGTCTAATGCCAGGGCCTCAGTGTAGCACCTAACCGCCTCATCAACATTTCCTGCGCTCAGCGCCTTGTTTCCTTGATCTTTCAGTTGCGATGCCTAAGGATAAAGACACATTAAAAATTAAACATTACATTTCACAATTTCTCCTATTTTAATTCAGGTGTGGAAGAGAACAACAGTGTCAATGAAAGCAGCAATTGGAGGGGGCAAGTTACAGCTTTTGACATAAGGTCCACTAAATGCCCTGTCAACACCATGAATGATTGAAGATAACTCATTTGTGAAGATATCTAACAATAAATCACTTGTGTCCACATCAACACATGACAATTTTCTGTTTATTATAAGCACGCTGCCGTTTTGCCATCTGTGGTTTTAAGACCTCTAGCTCATTAAAGAAGGATGGATTTTGATTGGCTGTCTATGTTTTAATATTCAAACTGTTCTGAATTTGATTCCAACTAAATAATTCATAGGTGCTCATATCATTATAGTGTGGACTTTCTTTCGAATTTGGAATCTTTTTCCAACTCTATATTGTTATTATAATCATCATCATCATCATCCCTGGTGCAAATGGGCCCTAGTTTACAAATAATCAACCACTAAATACTTCAAAACCTTTTAATCTAACTTCAATCTAACTTTAAGCTGAAATGTAACTAAATAAAAACTTGCAGAAGCCACAGAAACTAAAAGACTGACTGAATTTAATTTTACCTGACAGGCTTCATACATGACAGATTAAAAAAAAAAAAAAAAAAAACACTTAAAATAAAACTAACTGTCCAAAAAAAAAAAAAAAAATTTGACTGATTGATGATTTACAAACTTGACCTGCCTTTAAAAGATTTTAAGCTATTGTTAAAAATCCTTTTCTCTATGGAGAAAATTAATGGCATTTTTACTTCGACAACTCAAAACGAGGTGCATAGCCCCCCCCCCCCCCCCAAAAAAAAAAAAACCTTAAAAAACTTCCAGAAAGCTGACTGTGGCACTTTAAATACTGAGTAAACAATTTTTTTCACAAATGCTGCGACCAACCAAAGCAAAGTTCATTACAATTTACCAAATAATTACAAGATAAAAATAAGTATATATTGTGAATAATTTATATTTTGTCCTTTTATGATACAATGCCAATGTGCATTATGGGTATTTCTATAATGTTAACCACTACTGTCACTAAATATATCATTTTCCCATTTTATTTATTTTGGATAAATGAGGGATGTTTAGCATCGACAATGTTACACTTACAACATTTTTTATTTTCTTATTAATTGTTTGTGTCTGTTACTGAAGTATTGTCACTCAGCATGAGTCTCATTATTTATGTTAAACTCAAACAACATATTTTGAGTACAGGTCAGAAAAAGTAAGTATTTTATATATAAAACAATATATGATCATACTGCATTTTATTACATTTTGAATGATTTTCACTTCCTTAAAACTTCTTGCTGACAAATGAACAGTGGTTTAAAGGATAGCGGAAAAGTACAAATATTGAAAACAAAAAATTAATTAGTATTTTGAGGCTTTTGTTAGCATCACGTGGCGTTAAAGGAAGCTACTTGAAACGGTGAATTGTGGGATACGGACACATTTGGTGTGTTCAGCATCTGTTGTCCAGACTCAAAACGTCACAGACAGCTGATGCCCCACTGACACAACTTACATTCAGTCACATCTCACGGTTTGCAACACTTCTCTCCCTGTCAATTCACAGCTCACACAATCAACTTGTTAAGTAATTCAACTATATGCTCACATATAAATCCCGTGTTTTTTATTCGTCAATGGAATAAAAAACACGGGATGAACCGGACTTTCTGTACAATCTTTAAGTACAACTTTAAAACTCGCTTTTAAATAGTGCTATAATAAAGGTCTATTACAAATATAAAAAAGTTCCCCATTATGATCCTGATTGTAAAGAATTAACCATCCGACACATATTCCTTCGAGACTATAACGCATCATATAATAGTTTAATAAAAGATAGGAAATCCCATTAGTTGAATCTCAAAAGTATCTGAATGAAATGACGTTGCGCCCTTCACACACAGAAGTCTCTGGATCTGACGTGAGCTTATGCTAACTTGCTAACTGCTGGTGGAGATCGACCGGATGAATAAACATGCATTATTCACACGGATCAAAATTCGCAATAAAACATGATTATCCTCTTTAAGATAACCCTTGCAGTACATCTGTTTCCACAGATCGCAGGTTACCTCACAGCGTGTCAAATTCAGCTGCTAACGCATTGTTAGCTTACTAGCCCTTACTATCATTGATGCGGTTTATAATGAGCATACACGGAGTATATCTTTAAAACGTGCAAACATATAACACTTTTAACCCGGTTTGTTTAGCACAATATTTAAAAATCCACGTCTTCCTCATAATACGTAACAAAAATATTATACACAAGAGTTACTTACTTTCTCCATAGCGTGGGCATGAGGTTCCAGAATCTACCAAGACACTAGCGTCGCCCCGCCTCTCTGCCTATTATCACTGTAGCCCAGAAGGGTTGCCAAGTATTTTAGTTTAACCCCATAAAAATAAAGTTGTATAAGCGTAGTCCTGTTATGTCAGGATGCGTGACTGAAATGAAATAACAATCTAAAAATTATTCGTAGACTCTCATCTTACTTATTTAATGTTATTAAGCATTCATTCATAATAACAGCTCATAAAAGTTGGACTATGTAATCATGAAGCAAAAACGGTATCTAGAAAATTCTGGCACAGTTTTACGAATCGGTGCTTAATACATGGCAACCCGAATGAAACGGACATGTGAGGAAAAAGAACTTCAAATTGTTACTTTTCCCACCGTATTAACAGCGCTGCGGTCTCTGATTGGATGAAATGTTGACAAGTAAACGAGCGATACGGTTGATGAGAAAAGTAATGCTGAATGTTCCAGAATTGTTCTGGAATTCTGTGCGATGCAGCATGTCATGTCCATATGAAACATATTTCTCATCATCAAACTTTTCTAACCGATGTAAAATTTTTGATTTATAAAGTTTATATTTGTGGGGGACAACCATTTCTAGTGGTTTCCGAAACCATAGAGGACATTATCAAGTGCACTCTTTCAATCCTGTAATGCATCACAATAATGATTGTAAGTCAAAAAATCAACTTAGTTGATTTATATAATTATTATATGTTTTATAGAATTGTTAATCCATTACACACAAGTAATTTTAGTTTAACAATTATTATAAACCGTTTTATTTTGAATGAATATGACATAAGACGTCAATGTAACATCTTTTTCGTACGTTCAGAAGATGTCCACAGGAGCCAGAATGAAAGTTTTTTCAGTGTCTTTTAAGTGCCCGGTATTGACACCCAGGTGACATAAATTGTGAACGTTCAGAAGATGTCCACTGATGAGCCAGAATGAAAGTTTTTCCGGCATCTGTTTAGTCTTTAAAATGTGTTCACTGCTGCTGTCCAAGTGGCATAAATAGTAAATGTTAAAAGATGTTTAAAAAGACATCTTTTAAATGTTTTTTATTGATGTCCGAGCCACATCATTACAGGGTTCCAAATGAAAGTTTTTATGTGTTTCTTGGACTGATTTCAGATATCCCTGTTGCACTCAATTTAAACCAACTGAACTATTTTAATTGTTAATGAGGCCAGAGTTCAATCTTGTCCTACTATGAGCTTTACTGACCACCAAGAACATATCACCATCAGGTAGGCTATTTTATATGGTTGGACGACAATGCAGTATTCAATAAAACTCACTCTTATAGTAAAGGCAGTGTGCAGAAGTACTGCTTTAACATTTAAAATAATAATTTAAGTCCCATTTAAAATCTCCTATACTGGAAATAAACACAAATGCCTAACAGTACTCATGCAGAAGTCCTCTGTTATTTTCCACCCCTGTATACCCTCCACCTCCCTTCCTCCCCGGTGCATGTTTGAGATGCTCTGCTGCATGTTTTATTGTAGCCTCTGTAGCTTCTTTGTCCCATTTCATGACTGACTTGCAATTATACATTACATTGCAGTATACATGTTCATTTATTAAGTATTATGTGAAAACATTATTTGTTTATATTTTTTATAATTCATCCTGTCAAGAAATCATATAAAAAGAAAGCACTATGCAGAATGCAAATACTGCAAAACAGAACAGAATGTAAGTAAGAAAAGTCTGCTTCCAGATGCTCCTAACCGAGGACCTGAAGCATGGCACAATGGTGGGCCTGGAGGATAGAGCCTTGGTGGACCTGGGCCATAGGGCAGAGGCAGTGGCACACAGAGCCATGGTGGCACAGGCAGAGCAGGGAGCCACAGCAGCGGTGGCAGAGCAGGGAGCCACAGTGGTGTAGGCAGAACAGGGAGCCACAGTGGTGCAGGCAGAGCTGGGAGCCACGGCGGCGCAGGCAGAGCCCACTAGGGTGGCAGGCAGAACGAAATCCCTCCATGGAGGCGCAGGCGGATCTGGCGACCACCAGGGCGGTGCTGGCGGAGCCGGGGACCACCAGGGCAGTGCAGAAAGCGCAGAAACTCTCCAGGGTGGCGCAAATGGTGCAGAAACCCTCCTGGGCGACACAGATGGCGCAGAAACCTTCCAGGGTGGAGCAGATGGTGCAGAAGCCCTCCAGGCAGGGCAAGGACTCAGAAACGACCTCCAGAGCTGTGACAGGGCAGGACGAGGATTTGAAGATGGCCTCAACAGCCATGACAGGCCAGGATGAGGATGCAGAAACGGCCTTTATGGCCGTGACAGGCCAGGACGAAGATGCAGAATTGGCCTTCATGGCCATGACAGGACAGGGCAAGGCTTTACAGATGGCCTCCGTGGCCGTGGCTAGAGTTCACCATTACCTCCGGAGGCTCTGCAGTGGGTAGAGACTCCTCCGAGGGATCTACGGAACAAACCAACACCCCAGCAGCTCTGCAGCCTCTGAGGATACCCCTAGAGGATCTACAGCATAGGCTGACACCTCTAGGGGTCCTGGAGCAGATTCAAGGACTGGGGAGGTCTCGAGAGCCAACACATTGACTGGTGAGGCCTCTGGAGCAGACTCATGGGCAGGGGAGGGCTCAGGAACAGTGTGTGGCCCACACGCTTAGGATGGCGACTGCCATTATCAAGAGCACAGAGGATAAGGGGACAGTTTCCATTATGACCCGTGATGAAGCTTTAGGGATAACAGCTGCACTCACTGACATCAATAGTGGGTATGTTAAACTGGACATCAACCTCACACGCCCTCGGAACATGCTAGGGAAGACTGGCATCCGTGGTGGCTGAAGACTGTGGCTTGAGTTCCGTAATGGCTGAAGGCTCGGGTGTGGCGACCATCCTGTGCAATGGCTCTGGGTTGGCGGGCAACTTGTGCAGTGGCTCGGGGTTGGTGGCCATCTTGTGCAGTGGCTCTGGGTTGGCAGCCATCTTGTGCACTGGGTCTGTGTTGGCAGCCCGCCTGTGCTGAGGCTGGATGATCAGCGTAGATGTGGCACCGCTCAGGCTGAACAGAGGAGACATTAGATGACTCTGACCAATTTGCCATGAGGTGACGTGACTCTGGCAGATCGGTTTAGACGGGACATGGTACCGGTTGATATGACGAGACGTGATGTGGCTTTTGATGACCAGATGTGAGGTGACGTGGCTCTAGCTGATAAGATAAAAGGTAACATGACTCTGGCTGATCTGGTGGGACGTGACGTGGCTCTGGCTGACCTGATGAGACGTGACATGGCTCTAGCTGCTCAGAGGAAACGTGCCGTGGCTCTGGATGGTCAGCGTAGACAAGACTTGTCTTGGTTCATAATGGTCAACCTTGGCTTGGCTAGTGGAGTTCGGCGATGGCTGGACTTAATAATAACCAATCAAAGGCAGCTGTGACATGATGTGGGCACCTTGGTGTTCGCCATTTTGTGATTGCGCTCCAGCATTTTTTCAGTCACGGGCATGACGCTAGTGTCATGTTCCTCCTCCACGACACCCACTGTGAATAACAAGCCAACAGACAATAAAGCATAGTCCAGAAATTGAGACTGAATCAAGACTGAAATGGTTGGTTAATGCCATCGCAAAAAATCTTGATCAAAATTATGTCCGGCAAATCAGAATAATGAGCAAGGGCCAGACACTTGCAGATATGGTGCTCTGGCATGCACGTACCCTGTTTTATGGCAAACGGTGTTCATGTAATGAGTATATCTGACCTGAGTCCTTTTGAATACCCACTGGATCCTTGTGTGGTCAAGTATTCTGTAACGAGGGAGTCTGAGACGTCCGGATCCACCTGCTGGGTTTTTTTAATGACATGGTGGAGAATACATGCAAGGTTGGATGACAACAAACTATGGAATGATTTTAGACTCAAAATGATTAATAGATGCACACACAATTATCCATGCACTACATAAATTTAATG
>JAUCMR010000107.1:22393298-22404149 GCA_032357425.1 Enteromius argenteus
ATTTAATAAAAAATATATATTTATATATATAATATACAGCATGAACACAACCCAAAAGGGGCAACTGAGCAGGAAGCAATCAAACCTGGACCAAGCAATCAAACCAATTTTAGGCATAATTTTAAAGTAGCTACTGGCATAGAGGTTTCTTGTTGAAAGCAAAAAGGTTGCCAATCCACATTGCTAAAAAGGACTATATGCTAAGGGACACCTTTAGCATCTGTGTAGTGACGTTCAAAACTCAAGCGGCAGTATTTGATGCCTTGGGAGTGAGAATGGGTTGTGTGTGAGGTAAAATGTATTGTTGTTGATTTACAGAATGAGTTTGCAGGTTGAGCTCCTGTCTCAGGGGTGACAACAGAAGGAGTGTGTGTGTGTATATACGAGTATATAGTGGAGCATGTGCGTGTGCAAAGAGACATCTGCATTAATGAGGTGCAGGTGGAACAACTGCTGGTCAGAGTCGGCAGGAGATACCAAATTTGCAGATGGTTTCAATAAAACAGACAGGAAAAAACTGCAACAGAAAATGCTTTTAATGTATGTCTCTGTATTTTTGAAGCCCTAAAGAACATCATCATCACACACACACACACACACGCACACAAGGACACACACAGACTCTGTAATCCTTCTTTGCACATGCTGCAAATTCAAATGAAAACAATGGCGACAGATCAAAGAGGTTCCTCAAGATGTGTCGGGAAAGTGAAGACAGCAAATGAACGCTTGAACAATTCAGCTGCAAGCTGAGACAGAACATAATCTATAAGAGGAATTTAAACGCAAGGCCCCGTTTACATTCATAGAAATCTTCCATCCTCATTTGTGAGAGGTGTGTAAATCTGAATTACAGTAATCAAGAGAAATAAAATTATTTGTTCAACAGGTTTTAGGTGCTTTTGGGATACATTGAATATTTTCTTGAAAGTATCTTCAAATTATACCCGAGATGAATGCAAATAGTTCACCCAAAAACAAGTAACAGTTAAATTCAGTTAAATTTGACAAGTTTACAAGACACCTTAGAACTAATGGCACCTGGGGTCATTCATTTCATGTTTAAGAACTATCCCTTCATATTTGAATGAATGCAAGGATGAATCTGATTTGATAACTATTTAAATTTTGCCCTGTTCCTTACACAAAGCTATTGAATGCTTTTTGAAGATTTAGAATATAGTCCTCTGAGTCGTGCAGACTACTTTTATTGTGCTTTTATGATGTCTTTTTGTTCTTTTCAGAGCTTGACAGTCCCTGGTGACTGTACGTTTTCATTTAATCAGCATTCTGCAGCACCTATTTTGCCACATTTCTGTGTTCCAAGTAAGAAATTAAGTTCATTTCTTGTCAATTTAAAGTTGGATTAGAAATGACAGGAGAGTGAGAAAAAGTTGACAGTTTTACTTGTTGAGTGAACTAATTGTTGCACAAAACACACCAACAATCAATAAATCAACCAATAAATAAAAAATAAAAAAAATGGGGCTATGTCATTAAAGCAGTTGTACATCTGGAAATTTGTAGAGTCTGGCCTGATTCATGTCCTGTGTGCCCTTCAACCTTTCCTCAATTCTGGCCTAAAAATAAAAGGCTGAAATTCCCACAGATCAATTAAGAAAAATGAAAATTGTGTCATAATTTACACACTCTTAAGTTGTTCCAAACCTTTATGAAGTTCTTTATTCTGATGAACACAAAAGAAGGTATTTTCAATGGTTTCTGGTCCCCAATGACTTTTCAGTTGGGGCCAACAACTGTTTCGTTACTCATATTCTTCAAAATATGTTCTTTTGTTTTCAATCATACAAAAAAAAAAAATCATATAGGTTTGGAACAACTTGAAGGTGAGTAAATGACAGAATTTCCATAGCTATGCCTTTATAAAAGGCTAATTAAATGCAAAATTCTGTTTTTGGTTTACAAAAATGTTTAAATTGGTTTACTGTGAGACTGAACTGCTGTAAAACGAGTGTGTATTGAAATGCCATGAAGTCTTGATTAATCACCATCTCTGAAACAGAAGTTTGGAGTAGTTCTTTGCGTAGAAGGAAAGGCGTAAGACAAAGTGCCAACACAACATCAGACAGCAAGAAGATGACAAAACATTTCATGCACAGTTCAACACCACAGGCTTCTTTTCCATTAGGCCTCTGCTTCAATATCAATCCATGTTTTATGTGTATAATCACTCACTCTTTCTCAGATTAGAACATTCTGTTTCTATCTCTCTCTATATACCTTTTCTTTCCTGTTTTTTACTCTTACACTACAATGCCAAATAGTACATAAAATACAAGGCAGTGTAAGCTGTCTTTAATTCTCCATAAGTCCTCAAATACATAAATACAGCAGAGCAGAAAGTAAATGTTATGGAGACTCAAGGGGAGTCTTTTGTATAAATGAACATAACTTTCCCTTCTGATTCCCTGTGAAAATTCTCTGATAAATTCTTAATTAGCATTCTGTTCTGCTGTTGGTTTAAATTAATAGGTCGAAAACATTGACAAAATGCTGTTTTTCTACACAAGGGAAAAAAAGTGACTTTTTTCTTTTTTTCTAATCAAAAATGTATCCAAATTATACAACATTCTGATGCACTCTCTATCTTCCACAGTGATGGTCCACAGTGTTATGGTTCAAATTCCTGGTTTCCCCTCTAACACTCTCTCTATTCTCCCTAAGAAACATAGCAGTCCAACTGCTGTTGTTAGCAGCGAGGCCGTATTTTTATCTACAGTGAAATCTGGAGGTTTAAATAAGTGATTTATAGAACGTAACGTTGTGCTAAAAATGTGGCAACCTACAAACCATGAGCCACCTTAACAGAACATTGTTTTAGTCTCTGTGCATTATAGGGGACAATCTATTGAAAACAAGCTATTTTTTTTTTTTTTTTTTGCTTTTGTAGGAAAATAAAAAAAAGAAAAATTGAGAAAAGTGTAATTATTAGCAGGGCTTTATGAGTTAAAAAAATATAGTGAAACAAATGGGGGGGCGGGGGAATCAAACAACTAGGTAACAGAGTTATGACAATGTCCAATATCTAACTTTCATTGTTTGTATCTATCAACACACCAGGGTTCAGTTGCAATTTTTAAAAATCTAAAGTTACTTAAGACACATGAAGCCATTTCATTCATCCTCTCAACTTTACACCAGTCTGAAACTAGAACAGTCATCATAACTCTTGTAAGACGTTATCGTAGTAGCATCAGGCAGCTTTCAAGTGTATAAGAATTTAAATGAATTGAGTTTTTGAGGCATTTCAAACCTTGCTGTAGTTTGTGAGGGCCATGTCTCTGCTTGGTCCAGACACTCTATTTTAATTTCTCCAAAAAACAACTGTGCATGTGAGCCCATGCATTTTCCAGAAGGATCACTTAAAACAACACATTTCCAGTTTCCTCTGAGCAAAGAGGTTGCATCGTTGATGCAGGATTCCTGTCAATCCTAGTTCAAATCCTTAATTCAGGGAGATTCATCCCATAGGAGATAAATATTAAAATGTACAGCAGGTTGGTTATTTCCGATGAGAAGACTTCCTCTCTCCCATATAAGCTCTGTGAACAGTCTGTGAGCTGAATGCAGTGTGGGCTGCCCTTGAATCCACCTCAGTGCACCAGCCAAAGATAAAACAGCAATGTCAGGGACACTGATCATTACACCGGGAGGTGAAAATAGCATTTGGTATCACCACCTGAAATGGCATCATCGCCTCCTGGCACCACATTTATAATGCTTCCTATAAGCATCTGGGCCAATTAAAAGTTTTATAGTGTCATGAACAGCAGGCTACATTGTAATGGAGACCAGAAGGCACAAAGGGATTCTGCAGAGCCCATGTTGATTAAAAACTGTGTATCTATGCAGTACATGACTCCTAATTATGGTTTCTAAATCAAAGCTATCATGTGTAGGAATAATCTATATCTGGAATGCCTCCTTCTCTATAGCCACGGTTGGTACCATAGCCAGAGTTGGTCATGTTTTGGGAAGGCTTGTACAGACCTGTGCCATTCGAGGGGAAGATGGTATGTATAATGTAATCCTCTCTCACTGGTTTCGGTTGAAGGGGCTGCCTTGTTGCCATTGGTGTCATCTGAAATCCTGGTCCTCTGATCTCTAAGATGGTATTGTCTTTCTTTGTGCCTGACTCAGTGTAGTCATCATAGTGTTTGCTCTTGCGAGAGCTACTATGGCTGTAATGGTCTCGTGATGTGAAATGTCCTGCACGGTGTCCATACCAGCAGAAAATGGCAATGATAAGAGCCAGGGAAACTATTGCTGTAGCACCTCCAATAATTCCTGCAAGAGGAAGAGAAGTCAGCTGATCAGAGCTCTCATCTCTACCATCATCATCAGGGTTGCCAGGATCAGACGTTTCCGTTCTGGCACAAACTGGAACCTCATTTGATTCTGTGTCCCCCCCAGGCAAACTACTCCTGCTTCCACTGTTAGATACTAGAGGCACCATGCAGATGATGTAGCTGGAAGCAGGCTGCAGGGAAGTGAGAAGATACTCCCGCCGGTCACCTCTGACCAAGGTTTCTGTGATGGACCCCATCGCGGAGCTGCTTCCAAGGCGAAGCCAGCTTAATCGAAAGGAAGAAGATGTTTGTGCTACGCTCCAAGTAACACGAACGCTGTCATGGGATAGGGGTTTCACGTTCAGAGCCAGGTTCTTGCCAACACCGCTGCTGCTTAATGTGTAGTCCAAACCTGTTTCTGGGAGACCGAGGCCTGGTCGCTTGGACCTGAGTGTAAACAGGGACCCTTGAGGGGGAGAAAGAGTGGTAGAAATGACTCCCGCTGCTCCTCCACTCACTCTGTTACCACCAACTGCAACCCCTGTACCCACTCCGCCACCACCACCAGCAGCCAACTCACATTCATCCATCTGATTTGTGAGGTCTCTAAGCGCCATGTCTCTGAGTCGCTCTGGTGTCTGGCAGATAAAGCCTCTGACTGTAATTGTATTCCCCTTTGCTTCTAGCCAGTCATGTAGCCAGCGCAAGTTGCACCCACAGTGCCATGGGTTTCCTCGCACAAGCAGCTGCCCCAGGCTCTCCAAGTCCCTGAACAATCCTCTGGGAAGGGTAGTCAGATTGTTTCCAGAGAGGTCTAGGCGCTGCAGTCTGCGCATTCCATCTAGCGAGCCCCGAGGCATGTGTATAAGGTTATTGTCCTGAAGGGAGAGTCTCTGCAGGTGGGCACTGGGCAAGTTAAGAGGAGGTGTTTGAAGTGAATTACGGACCAGGGAGAGTTCTGTTAAGTTTGACAAGCGTGAGAAGGTATCATCAGCTATGCGTTGATTAGCTAAAAGATTACCATCTAAGACCAGGCGACGTAAAGAGGACAAACCTCGGAAGGCATGAGTGGGAATAGTAGAGATTCGGTTGTCATCTAAACGGAGCTCTTCAAGTGAGGCAGGAAGACCAGATGGGATGCTAGAAAGATGGTTTCTGGAAAGGAAGAGGAGACGTAATCGAGGGTTGTCTGCAAAGGCCTGGTCCTCAATACTCACTGTGGAAACAGAGTTGTCGTCCAGATGCAACTTTTCAAGTAGTGGAAGTCTAGCAAGTGCAGTCCTTGGCAACACTCTAATATTGTTGTCCTGGAGGTGAAGCTCTCTTAATGAAGGTGGCAAATGCATGGGAAAGTCATCAAGCTCATTATCATAGAGATATATAACACGCACAGTCATGTGATGTTCCAAGGACCTAGGAAGCCCTGCATTGTCAATGTGATTGTTCTGAAGATAAAGTACAGTTGCAGATGGTGGTAGAGGTGGGATTGCACTCAATCCACGGTCATTGCAGTAAATAAAGTCCTCATCACAGCGACACACAGATGGGCACACTATGTCACCTTCGCCATCCAGGCCCTGTGATGAAGCTGCAGTCATCTCCAATAGTTCAGCCAATAATGTGAGGCACAGGAGCAGGAAGAAGAGCAAGTCTCGAAGCTCTCCTATACCTTCAGGAGCCATCATGCAACCAGCAAGCTCTCCTATCGTACACTTGCCTTTTATAGCACAATTAACCAATTTAATGACTCTTTACAGAAGATGATTCAGAAGTCCATTTGGACTTGGGGCATGTATTCTTTCACCCTGGAAACAGACAAGAGAGAGAGAAACACACATTAGTTAGCAAATACCCAGGACATTTTTTTTTATGTTCCAGTAAAAGTCAATGAAATGGGAACATTATATACATGTTAATTAAATCAATGCCAATTGCTTAGTCATGCTAACATTTAAATCATTTTGCATAGTTGTATTTTAACTGAAGTTTAAACCAATGGCCTCAGTTACTGCAGTAATCAATTACTAGCAAATAAATGTATATAATAATTAGAGCCATACTTTACATAACAATATTTAAGCACTAAGCATGATAGAGATCACACATTTCTTTGCAAACTAATTTTATTAAAACAATATAAACTCTCTTCTTGGTTCTTGGAGATACTATGGTTATTGGTCATACACAAAGAGTTTAATGGTTGTACACAATTAATTTTTTTATTTTTATTTAGTGTGAATTAATTCAACCATCTACTCTGATACCAAAGGCAAGTATTCATTATCCTGTGGCTTCCTTTTGTTTTCACAGATCCAGCATTATTAACTAAAATGAAAATCAGTAATTAATTCTTTCCAAATATAGTACATTCCATACCTAAATTTCCCAATGTTCAATAATTAACAGTGCCATCTATTACGTGCTGGTGGCCATTTTTGTTGCTCTCTGTAAGATTTTTTTTTTTTTTTTTTATGCCTAGGTTTGTAATTGCCCTGAGGAAGATGCAATAAATTTAATCTTCCTTTCCTAACAAACTGTTGTGGAGTAATGACAGGTTTTTAGTTGTAGCGCCCCCCATAGGCAGATTTGGACGCAACTTGGCATGTATCCTCTGAATCTCTAGGTTTGAACATTGTGTAGATAAAGGTCAATTAGTCGAAATGAGCAACACCAGAGCATTTCATTGGTGTAAATCTTCATAATGCTTTGAAAAATCAAAATTCTTTTGATAGCTTTTTGTTATGAGGGTCTTGATGAGCACAGGATTCATGCAAATGAATCGTGGAGAGTATTAGGTAGAAAAATAATAATTGACAAAACAGTACAAACACAATAGGGTGATTGTGTATTGTGATGTTGTGTTTTAAATTACTTAAATAAAACACATGGCCAAATGAGATTGCTGACCAATATTGCATATTTAGGTCACTTCATACAGTACAGAGACGAAGGACTGAGAGAGGAGGAGAGACACTGCTTTGTGGAGAGAGTTGGAGGGATTAGTAAACGTGTGTTTGTGATCTGGATTAAGCAGGTGTTTTCGCTTACAAGGTTCACACTCTTTTACATTCATCCTCACCTGGCAGCAGACATAATTTTAAAATGTATTTTCTAAAGCAGGGTTCTTAACCTGTGGGCTTTGGTTGAGGAATATTATTTTTAAACATTACTGTTAAAATGTGATATCGAATACCTTAACAAATAAATTGCAACCACACAGAACACCCCAGCATTTTTGGCTGCACTTTGCATGTGCAAGAATTACACATTTTGTTGAGTAAAAATCTAGTTTTAAAAACAGTTTATTATATATTCTCCTTCAATATGATAGACATTCATTAAAAATTATGATGGTAATCAAATAATTACTTTAGGTCATAATCTGATCCCCTTTTGAGGATTGTTACAACCATTTTTGCATTCTTACATGTGCAACCCAGGATTATTATTATTATTATTATTATTATATTATTTTAAACATGCATGTGGTGACATTTATGCAAAAGTGAAATGTCCAGTGAGTGGCTATAAAAATGTGCTCAATTTTCTCAGGAACAGATAAACATGAATCTGGCATTGTTGGTTGCTGTACTTAATGCAGCAGAAATTAAATGCCTAGCGAGTGATGCTAAAGTATTTAAAAATAACACACCACCTACTCAAAAGTATATTCTAAACCTAACCAATAGTTTTAAGAAAAGCAAACAAGTGCTCTGCATATCCAAGTGCTCTGCATGTACCAAGTGCGCTACTGTGCATTTTTACAATGTCAGAAAAGCCATGCATTTGGAGCTGTTTGTTTTAGGCAAGAAACCATGTGAAAATAAATCTTTGTGAATCTATAATCTGCCACTGTAATCATAATTTATGAGAGAAGGGATATGCTATTTCATATATTTCAGCTGGAAATGCATTGAATTTATGTATAGGTAGTTTCGCAGAAATGTATGTAGAGGGATGTTTTTCCAATGAGCCTATGCTGATTATGTTTGTCAGACACTGACATCACTATACTCACCACAGCTGTGAGACCAGAAGATTGACTGTAATTGGATCATCCACACAGCTGGTGTCATTGTATGTATGTGTGCAAATAAAATATGCCAGTTTGTGGATGTTTGTATCTGTACATGGCATATGTATGTGCATGCCATTATCTGTGTGTATATAAGATGTTTGGGTGCACGTGTGTGGAGGCAAGTGAGGAGTGTGGCTTAGTCACAAGGGGACTTGTAAAAATGGGGCTGTCCAGACAGGCTGTCGCCTTGGGGTGTCTTGCTCTCTCTCCTTTCCAATATTCCTGCCAGTGGGAGGGCAGGACAAGACTATATCAGTTTACATCCAGGGACTCTGGGACAGACCACAGAAACAAGTGAGTGACTGCATATGCGTTGTTTCAGTATCTACCATTAAAAATCAGAGTGAAAAAAATTTATCTCTGCTCATCTCTACTGTCACTTGGTAGCATGTAGTAATACTTTATTTTGTTTAAAAAAGAACAGTACACTAGATTGGCCATATACTTGAACAAATATATATATATATATACTGTATATATATACTTACTTTCTCATCACCTACTATCCATGCAGAAAGTATTAAGACCCCTATTTAGATTTAGCTGAAAGCCATTAAATAGTTTATAGATTTTAAATACAGGTGTGTTTTTAAAGATATATTTTATTACATTAGATAGTATTTCATATTTTAAACAAGGATATCCATTTCAAATTATTGTCAATAAACAGCAGGTTCCTGTTGTAACAATTTACCCCATATAGTATGACAACATACCCGGTATAGATCCACATGTATTCAATGCAATGTATCTTTTTTTTTTTCCTAGACAATAATAGTGGAAATGTTCTATAGCACGTTAATGCACTTCAAACTTGTGACATCATGACATTTTTTTTTCCTGTGTTATTTTTATAATGTCAATTCTGAATAAAAATAAAATAAAACAATAAAATAAAATAAGCAAATGCATTATTGCAAAGACAAATTTATGTCATCACATGTCGACTGCAGTGATGGAGTTAGAAGGAAAGTCGTTAAAAACCATTATGTGTCAAGCAATGCACTGCTGTAAATATTTTAGGAACTGAAAATGTCAGATGCAGGAGAGAGAGAGATAGGAATGATGATGGACGCTTACAAGCAACTGAGGAAACAGAATGATTAAAGGTTGAATGAAAGCTGCAAGGGAGATGGGAGGAACAGGGGTGAGAGACACTGTTAAGTCAGTGTGCTCTTAAATTAATGTTTTGGGGATGAGATGTCTCTTTACCCAGGTCCCAATGTGGATTTCAAATAATGTTAAAAGATTTGCCTAATCCATTCATCCATCAATTTAGCAGCTTGCCAGTCAAATATCTGTACTTGCATACACCTACCAGCAATTTACTATCAATCTATCTTTTTTTCTTTTTCTTTTTTTTTTTTTTTTACAAAAGCCAGCAAAGAACTTGTGGAGTAAAATAATTCAATCTTTTCAGATTAGATACAGTAATACTGACTGCAACATTAATATGATAAAATATGCATACAAATATGCTTACAGTCAAAAGGGGTGTGGAAAAAATGTGTCTGACAGAAAGTTTCTTGTACAGAATTTAGAGGGGTTCTTAATGTAATGTAATCCTGCTTAAAAGAAAAATATCGCCATAAAAACAGGTTCTATCTGATTCTATGAATCACCTGTAATCAGGGCTGGATTAACATATGGGCTAGGCAGGACTAAAGCCTGGGGCCTGAAGAAGTAGGTCGTCCGTGATTGGCTGTGGCAGGTAGGAAAAGTAGGCTTGCACTGATTGGCCATCAGGAATACTCAAACTTTTAATGACGGGCCAATCATTAAAACCAGTCCAAGTAAATAAGAACCTAAACCTAACCCTAACTCAAAGTATACTTCAGACAAGCACTCAGAAAGTGAGCACTAAAGGATCATCCTTTTCCAGTGTCTGCACTATTTCTTTCTAAAAGCTATGAGCGCTAAAAATGATTTTGCTTGACCAATTTTAATTCAACAAACTACATTATATAAAGGCTGTCGTGAAGCTCTGAAACTGATTAGACTGAATAACTTCAAAAATGTAAACTGAAGTGTCGAGGTAAACTGCAGTGGCGGTTCTAGATTGAATTACTCCCTGGGCGAGACCCCCTCTCAGCGCCCCCCTCCCTTTTAAAACTTCAGATAACATCGGAAAAGCATTTATTTTGAATAAAAATGAAAGAAGTAATCAAAAAGTTGAAAATAAAGAATTGAATAGGGTTAGGGAGGGCTTTATTTTCCAATAAAGGTGTCAACAATGGCGTCTATTTAATAATCCGAATTAAAATGAACATTTACACTCAATAGGATCCATTCTGTTTTATAATGCACTTCAATACTGAGGTGCAGATAATTGTCACTTGCAATAAGTGGTACAAATAACGGAAAATGCTATGTGCACTTGGTGTATATAGCCGCTGCCAAAAAATAATGATCCCAAAACTTATTATCCATATGGAATTGTCAGATATGAAAATTATGTAGCAA
>JAUCMR010000107.1:22404249-22423271 GCA_032357425.1 Enteromius argenteus
GCACATAAAAACAAGACGTGCCCCAGTATCCGTGCACGGAAAACCATTCTCGTGAGGGAGCATTTCTGCACCGCGAGAGCACAGAACACTATGCGCGTGCAAAAATGTGCTCTCGCGAGAATGACGTTAGCGCTCGCTCGACCCTCTGCGCTCCCTCAACTGCTCAACCCCTGCTCGCTCGTCAAGTAGACTTTTGAGGATCAAAATGGATCAAATGTCAGATCTCTCCGCTCTTGTGATTGGTCATTTTCAACACATACTGCTTGTCATGACTTTAGGAATAGTGTGCGTGCGGTGTTTTCTTTTTTTTTTTTTTTTTAATTGATAATTAGTCATGCATGAACAACAATGCAACACCAATACATATTTGCAGTACAATATAAAAATTAGGTATAAAACATGGGGGTGGGGTAGGGAGGGAAGGGAGAAGGGGTCTCGCCCAGGGAGTAATTCAATGTAGAACCGCCACTGCTGCATGGTTTAGCTGGAACCCAAATCAAACACATCTGAACAAGCAAATCAAGGTCTTTAGGGTTCCAGATTGGAGCTAATTTCTGCAGGAAAATTAATCTTGAGGGCCAGACTTGAGACATGCTATAAAACAACAATCAGTTATATCGTCAACGAAAAAACTGATCCAAAACGAAAATACATCCAAAGGCTTTTCCTAAATGTTTACTATCATATAATCTGTATGACATTTAAACAGTCAAACTGGAGCAGAACATGATCAGAGTTGTTAAAATACAGGAATGAAAACATGGTGAGAATAAAAATCTGCAAGTATACAGTTTTGTACTTAAAATTTTAAACTTTAATTCAAACTAGGGTTGCCAGAATAGTATTTTTCCCTTCACTATACATTATTTGCAACCCAATAATCACTAAGAAGCTTTGTGCTTGGTTACGTCTGATAAATCAAAACCTCATCTCTCAAATGATGTTCTGTTTTATTACAAATTCAAACAATAAATGCCATTTTGACTCTCTTAAATTGGGTCTGACAGACTGTTTTATTTGCCTTATTTTGTTTACAAACATTTGAACAATAATCAATTTCAGTAAAGATTTTTATATTGGTTCATCTCTACTTTATAGGTCATAATTATCTATTTGTTGTATGAAAACAACAAAATTCAGGCTTGGCTGAGCAAGAATTTTTCAAGTGGGGTAATGCTTTTAATCTATTGCTTTTAAGTGGAAAAGGAGATAGTATTTAAATACAGGGTGGGGAAAAAAATATGTATGTGTGTGTGTGTGTATAGGCTTCACCTTTACAAAAGACATTGTCGGTCCAACCTCTGTATTTTCTCTCACACAATGTACACAAGCCACAAATCCTAACAAGACCTGAGAAAGAGGGAGAAATAATGGTTTTCATATTCTCCTTGTGTCAGCAGTCTCCTGTCAGTGGAGCTACATTTTACTGACAATCAAGCCCTCAGATCTCTATCTCTCTTCCTCCCGCCTCTTTTTGAGAGTGACGTTAAATAAGTACATATTCGAGATCCCTGTTGGCAGCTAAAGGAGCCGTTGCACCATCAAAACCTGTTGCCATCGCATTCATTTGGCTCAATGTCTGTCCCAACAGAATCTCTGATTAAAAATAAATCCTGGAAGCATTAGCACTGAAGCTGTGTTCGCCTCCACAAAGAAATGGCAGGGGACTGAACAAAAAGGCCACACAACCACGTGAGAAAAACTGGAGGAGAAAATAATGTTCAAATGTGAATAACTGAATATGAAATAAAGTCTGTGCTGTCTTTGTCTCCTTTTTACTTCTTTTTAATGCTTGCTTTATAAAGTTATTTGATGAAAATGGTAAACGTTTTCTGCTGTTCCTGCTATAAAATATGCATTTTCCCCTGCAGCTTATTTTTATTTACCTAACACTGAGGTCAGACTATTTTGAACACACACCAGAAACAAAATCACAAGGAATCACTTTAATATCTCAGCTTTTTCTCATGGGTGCCAGCGAGATTAAATAGAGATCTTTTGCTCAAGTTTCTATTCCTCAGATTGTTTCCCTGAGAAAAAGACTTCAAGAATCCTACATAAATGTCCTTTAGATGTTCAAAAGAAGATCTCAACAAAGTCTCAAACTGTGCTCAGATTTGTCAAGATCCCCAAGAGATCTTATTATACTGTAAACTCAAATATATTTCTCATCACATTCTCCCCGGGCCAGATGATCTGAGCTATGCTATTCACATTGATTTTCTAGTTGTTCACTGTATATAAGTTATTTCTTATTTTATGAAGTCTTAAGCAACCTCTGAGCAATAAAATTGTACTCTGAGCTAGCTTTTCATTCTTTATTAAAGAGAGGTTCTACCTGAAAAATTTATATTATCCTTATCCTTATCGACCATGCAGCCTCACTATAAATGGCTAATACAATCTGGTGCTATCAACATGTTATGAAAGACTCTAAATTAATAACATGCATATCATTAGTGTCGTATGCAACAAAGGCTTCTAGCTGTTGGCAGCAGTTTGTAATGTGTCAGTAGCTGCAATAGGAACTGGCATTATTAATTTGTCACTTTCACAAACTAGAGCCATCATGACAGTCATGAAGTAGTCATGAAAATGCTTAAACACCTGCATATTTTACATGCACTATTCTACTCTCTGCGTCTTCTTATTTGACCCTTCCGATTATCATAATTAGATTTTTTTTTTTCTTCTAGCATTATTACATAAAATGGACTTGGATATAAGGAATATAGTAATATCAAATGGTTGTTCACTGAATGATAAGCTACACACTTTAATGTATTAGTAAGTCTACTTAAAACAATGATTTCTGGTTGCTTTACTTCAAATTAATGTCAGTGTGAATGCTTCTTTACAGTATAGCTCGGCATTTTTGTTATTATTTTATCTATTTATTTTTTCCATTTTTACTTTATCTTGAGCACAACAGATACATATTCAAATAGCAAAATAATCTAAATGTTACATTTAGATCTGTCACATTTTTGCAAGAGTGCAGAACTCAATAACCTTGTTCTAGACTGAAATCATGGACAACTTCAGTCATGAGGAAAACTCGCTGTTCTCTTTCTGTATATTATTATTGTTGCTGGTGGTGGTGGTGTTATTTTCCAGTATTTTTTTATTGCTCATGCTAATAACTAGCATGAAGTCTTGATTTTCTAATCCATAAAAAGCTATAAACCAAATAATAATAATAAAAATTAGACATATTATATTAATCAAAATGAATAAACATTATTATAATATCAAAAGTATTCAACAATAAAGGTTATTACCTTATTAAATATAACTGTACTTTAAACAATTAGAATACAACAGTAAATATTCTAAATAAACAAATAAATAAATAATTAAACAACAAATTCTATATCAACAAAATGTATAAACGTATATTACACTGTTTATTTGCATAGACGGTTTAATACCGCTTGAAGCTGATGCACAATGTCGCATAATATTTATTAATGTGAAGTATACAAACTATAAAATGATAATGAAAAATGGGAATTTAGTACAGGGCAGAGCTACAATATTATGAAAATAATTTTATTACAAAGGTAAAAAAAATCAAATAATCATTGGCTGTTTGTTTTTTGGTTTTTTTGTCACACATTCTAAAATTATCTTACCACAATATGGTGAATGTTTAATGTTTGTTTTGTTTTCTTGAAGTATATTGAGAAGGCTCTCAATATTGATATTTAAAAAAACAACAACATCTACCAAAAAAATATTACATTAAAATGGGAAGCTCATGTCAAGGGAATTGCTTTGTATGATACATAATTCATACAATGACCTTGTATTGTATAATTTTTTGCACAGTTTCAAATAATACATCGTCTGCAGTGCTGGATTATGAACTGAGCCAAAAGATGCCTGCAAAAGGAAGATACTAAGTGGTGATTCTCTTGCATATCTAATTTACTATAGGCATTAAATTTAAATGTGTTTCTTAAAATTCCCAAAGAAATATATGATTGATGTGTTTGAATGAGATGTTGTGGATGAATGAGATACTAAATAAAGTAAAACAACAACACTGATCAAGAAATTCAGATGATATGACATGCAGTGATATTGACATACAGAGCTATACAGCATATGTGTATAAGTCAGATCATTAGTTCTTGAAAGTAGACATGTTTCACATGTCTTTCTCCGAAGCAAGCATTTTTACAGTAACAGTAACCCTTTTTTTTTTTCTTCTTGCTATAAGGCACAATTAGCTTATGACTCAATCCTTTAATGATTTAATTATGAATACTGTTTTATATTTTATATGGCTATATTAAGAAAACTTTAAATTCAAACTCTTATTGAACTTAAAAGGAAACACACGTGAGAATGTTTTTTGAGGAGTATTTTCTCTGGAGAGAAATGTGAGAAGCAGGAGACTTAAGCAAAAATCTCCATTTAATTATGTGTGAATGCAATGTCCCATAATGCCACAAGAGAGAATCTGAGAATGTCAGTGAAGTGATGTAACTGACACTGTAGGTCACATGACAATGAGAACATGATGGATGTAGTACATTGGGATTTTATATATAAAAGCCAGTAGCAAGGCCAGACATTTTAAAGTGAGTGGACCTTGGTTTCTATTTAAAAATAAATAAATAAATAGATAAAATAATAATAATAATTTGTACATTAATAGGGATTCAAATACAGATGCTAAAATGGTATTATCTACTAACAGTAGCCTAATAATATTGTTATCTATGTATTGTTATACATAAAACCCATCTTTTTATTTAAGTATTAGGGTTTCATGTCATCCAATATTTTTATTATGACAAAACAAAAACTTGATTGGCCCAATCTGAGAGGGCCACTGCCACCTTGGCCCGTATATAGCCTCGCCACTCTACTACACACATTCATATTATATAGAACACACTTTATTAGCAGCCACAATGTAATTACTAATTCTACCAGAGAGCATTCAATTTCAGATTCAGCCTTAGTGCAGTACATGTTGAACTACTTACCTACTTCTTTTACTTCTAACAAAAAGGGACTGACTTAATCTACACAACATGCTGTCTTCCCTCCCTCTTTTCATCCTTTACTGCTGTCTTTCGCTCTTTGCAAAAGTCAGTGTATGATTCATCATTCTAAGGTGCGGTTCCCAGAGGCAAGAGTTCTTTTTTTTTCTTTTTTCTACACATGGACATCTCTATTCACTGCTTTTATCTTAAACAGAGCAGAAATGAAATTCCAGGGAATGCCCATTAATAAATAATGAGGCCACTGTTTAAAACAGGCCGCAACAGAGGTTGTTTAATTTCAGCCCACATGTATATTTTAGATGAATAAGAGTTCAAACAAATGGCCTTGTTAGTGCCCTTGTCCTTCAATATATGTGCATGTCTTTGGATGTTAGGGTTAAAATAAACATACTTTCAAATCTCCAGTTTCTGTAGATGCCCTCCGTGTCTTTGTGTCTTTTCATGCCACATCTTTGCTATTCATTATGCTGTTGATTTGTTTTTCCTTTAACGCTGATTTCCTCACCTTTTCTGTCTTTATTTTCTCATGATGTGAGAATAGTGAGTAAGGCAGAAAACACAGATGTCCTGCCCTTTTATGAGGGCTTGTGACTGTAGAAAAGAAACATCACAAATGAGATCTTACACACCTTAAAACTCTTTATCTTTACAGGAAAAAGTAAATAAAATAACAGCCTCATGCAAAGCATGCTGTTTTAATAGTTTTATTCTGTAAAGATACAGACTTATTAATGTTTAATGTTCATTCATCTTTGAACAAACTGTTGCAAACAAATTTAATAAATAAAATTTACAGTAAGTTACTGGCATCCAGCTGCATAATTACAGCAAATCTTTTTTACAGTGCACAAAAGAAAATGGTCTGTTTTGTTCTTTAAATACATACACAATGACAAGATTTAAAACTCCAGAGACTAAACCGTAACTAAGGCAAGCACCTTCTACTAAAAAGTCAGAAGCTTTAATTAAAACCAATTACAACTGAAATGTTCCTGGCATGTTCTTAGTCATACTTGTTTACTTACAATTACCATAAGATGGAAATGAATGCTTCCTGTATCCTCTCTGGGAAACATTTCAACATCCAAAGCGATTCAGCAACAACATTAGTATTTTATGTCAAATTTTATATTGTAACTGCTGTAACTTCTGTCAGTGTTTTGCTAATTAAAACCCATGATGGCTAAGGCAACTATGAAGGTAAAGAACTGCCAGCTTTAATGTGAATGTATTTACCTCTATGGCCATTAACTATATATGAATACATGCTGTCTTCCATTACAGAAGACCAAAGGCAATTAGACATTTGGCTGCTGACTGTTTCTTGGCCAGGTGTGTCATTGCATCATTAGCTTCTGCACAAAACACTTTCGAGCTGATTTTATGCATTTGCATTTGCAGTCTGTTGTTGTTGTCTCTCAACTGTAGATTTTGGGGTGAGCCTTTCACGAGGATGTCGGCTTTCAATTTGTGTGTTTGTCTGGTTGAGTCAGTAAGGTGTGTATTTATTCAGCAGGAGAACAGCATTTGTATTCAATTCATCATTCTTTGTAAGATGGCAGTGTGTTTAAATCCAGGCTGAACAATCTCAATCCCCTCGCCACATCTCCCTCCCTCTCTCACCCCCGTCATCTCTCTCTCTCCTTTTCCGAACGTGCCCTGCATGAGAAGCGAGGCAGACGATTGAGTCGCAATTTCTCTGTGCCGCTTTCATGCCCTTCTGTTTCATCATGACACTTATTTTCACCGTTCTTTTCAAATTTCGGCTTCTTTTTTCCACTGACGCTTGCATTTGAACCGCAACATTCTATCACGTTCCTTTCCGTTCATCTTCACTTCACTCTCTTTTCATTTGTCAGTTCTCGCAAACCACAAACCTGACTTCCTCTAACTCTTTAATCCCAACTCATTCCTTTAGCTGACGCAATTCTATAATAGTCTTGAATGCAAATACGAATGCAAAAAAATACATGCAGTGATAATCTGCTTTCTGGCTGCTGATGTCTAATACCATCAATGACCTCTGCCACATCCCTCGGTCTGATTCTGATGGGCTGAATAGCTGGAACGGTTGGATGCCAAATGTAAGGATTAAGAATGTAATGGTTAATTTGTTTTCTTGATAAGTCATTTTAAAATACTGATGAAACTGCATTGATCTTAAAACATGATTTACAATTTACAGAGGTTACATGTTCGTAACACATTCGTTTTTGATTTAAATGTAAAATAATAATTTAATAATGCAATGAAAATGCTAAATTAATCATGAGCTTTTGACACGTACTGTATAAGCATTTCTGACGTTTGGAACTGTACTGTCTTTTAAGGTTTTTGTATTAGTTAGCTCAGTCTCAGCTGCTGTACAGATGCGAAAACTCATTGCAATCCAGCCACCTTGCATTGGAGCAGTCAACCGTGATTCATTGCAAACAATGTGCCAAAAAAAAAAAAAAGGTTGAGGTTGACAAGGAATTCAAAAATTTATTTTTCATAGCAGCAGCACTTAGTAAACCAAAGTACCAAATACCAAAGATACACTGTTAAAAATATAATAGCCTATACTATTTCTACTTTTATCTTTGTATTCTGCAGTGGTTTGCTTCTGAGAGAAAAAAAACACTATAAATAAAATAATTAACAATTTTAGTTCGTATATTTTTACAATAAAATGTTATTTTATTATTTATACTTCAGAATTTCATGTTAAATTTATGTTAAAACATTTACTTTAAAGTTATTAGGCAAAATTATAATTGTTGAAACTCACTTTACACCATTTTATGTAGGCTCTATGTACGTATTTTATTTTTGATTTGTTTAGCTTAGTGTATTGGAATGAACAGCCAACTAACACAGACAAAAATGTGATGAGTGCATTTTTAAATTCTTTTTTTTTTTTATGCAAAATGTAAAAGTCAGATTTTAATTGTGTAATTAATTAGACATTTTATAAAATTGTATTATATTTTTGTCCCCAACAATTTATAAAATTGCTTGCAGAATGAATATATCTATTACAGAGGACACATCATAGCTGTTTAGCAGGATTTTCATTTTAGAAATGTGTGTTATAATGAGAGGCAGTCCAGCTCTACTATTTGTTATCAGTCACAGAAAGCGACAGTGGAAATGTTCTCTCCTGCACAGGCAGCTCAAATATGCCCTCTAATCTATTATCAATTCCACAACTTGCTATCTGTTTTAGCTAAATCAAAATACAGTGCAAATGAATGTGTCTAAATCATTATATATAACATGCAGTGGCAATTTATTAAATTAAAAAGTGAATGTTTTTTTTTTTTTTAATTATTAATCACATGTGTCTTCTGTTATCTTGATATGTTTACACATTGAATCTGTATCTTATAACAACTTTAAACTTAAATCAGCTTATAACCCTATAAAAATAATAAATGTCTTATTTGTGGTATCTTTTTATGAGAAGTAACTCCAGATGGTGTTTCTCTGTCTGTCATCACTCTTTCTGCTCTACTGTTTGAATGAAAATCTGTTCATTTTTTAACACATTAATTTTCATGCTACTAAGTAATACAGTAAATAGTAAGCAGTACTAGTAAATATTTGTAGTAGTTGTATTAGTTACATAATTAAAATCATTACTTTATTTTGATAGTGCACTTTAGACATTATACTAACTGTAAGTAACTTGCAATCAATAACTAATGAATACCGAAACAGTCTATTAATAATCTAATGACTAGTAGATATACTGCTGTACATAATATTAATATTGTAAGTTTCAGTAGTTCTGTGAAATAGAACCTACGGACATAAAGGCATGAAGCAGTATTTCCAAACAACGTCGCTCCAAGCAAGGCAATGCACTGTATTGTGAATTTAAATCCATTATAATGCAATTTAATGGAATTTGCCCATAATTATAGCCTTTATGAAGTTTTAATCGAAAAAATATGTATAAATGAATAAAAATAAAATAAAATTGATGCTAGTGGTAGTAAATACAAAAATGTAATCCCAGGGAAAGGCTTTTATAGACTTACATTTTAAGCAGTTATTATGTTATGCCTACTTTTACTGCATGATTTGTCAACTAATACATGAGTTTGCATCACAAAACCAGCTTTATTTCTTTTTTGCATGGCTTTTTCCATTAGAGCAATAAACTTGATTCATGATAAAAGACCTCAAAGACTTGCAGAAGTCAACATGACAAAATGCTACCAGATTTGCATTCATCTGTTCATAAAACCTTTTTAGTACCACTTAATTTGAACCTAAAGTTGTCGCAAAAATTGCAAGTAGTATTATTTTGCAGAAATGTCTCCGTAGGAATGTTTTTTCTAGGCCGATCTCATGGATATTCATACATATTTTAAGCGGTGACTTATTCAAATGTATTCAAATGACCTCACTCACATCGTACCCAAATTGTAAAAAGTTCCCAAATCGTATTAACTTTGTACGAATGACCTACACCTAATCCCCCTCCTAAACCCACTGGGGTTCAGACAAATCGTACAAAATCATACTCATAAAGTCATACAAATTGTACAAATTAACCATCTCTGAAAATACGTATGAATTAGTCGTGAGACTGTGTTGCTTTTTCCCAATAAGCCTCAACAGAAAATGCCACTAGACCAACGTCTCATACTTAATATTCATGTTTTTGCAATCTTCAGTGCATATAATGTAATGTATCAACACATTTCATATTAAATTTATCCATCAAGCCATATCCTATGCAGAGTCACAGGAAAGCTTCTGCCTTTTCTGCTCATCTTGATTTCATGGGAGAATTATCTTGGAGAACTCATGCAATGGTGCCTTACAGTTTGCCTACAATACCTGAACATGCTGTCAAGGTAGGCAGCTCACTAGGTTTCAAAATTAATTTTATTTAGACATGCTAATTTGTCAATAACTGCTTATATAATATAGACAAGGATCCAAATCAATGGACAATTCTGGTGGCACCAAGTAATCGGAAAACAGGACAACAAAGACTAACGTACCATTTAAAGTTTGACTTGGACATCAGGTCTGTCAATAGCAAGATCAAGGTAAGCTAGCCAAAGAGAGTGGGATAGAAGGAGATAACACAGAGAGAGCTCTTACTTCTGACACCAAAGCCGAGAAGGTGCTGTTTCAGCTCTGAGGGAGATCTGGCAGTGAAAGCTAATGGACTCCACATTGACTCACTGGATCTCTTTCCTGATGTTTGACTGTTGATTATGCTTCTTCTCATTGGTTTGGTGTTTGAGAATCAGAGAGATGTAACACTGTACATCCTGAGCGGTTTTATTCCAGAGGACTGACAGCACATGCAGAATGTTCAGGAAAGTTGGGATTCATTGGGAGGTTCCATCAATAAAAAAGATGTGTCAGGAAGTGCTTGAAACATTTAAATAAACAATTATTTTTTTTGTCAATAATATTGCCCTCGGAATGAAAAACCAAATTCCAACTTCGAAATGTGAATTCCAACTAACCACTTCGGCTGCAAGCCAGCATTTCAAAACCTCTTTCACGGCCTGCAAGCTTGCAAAATATCTGACTTCACTTCCTCATTCAGAATGAAAAGCCACAAAACGGAGTTATTTGTAATTATGTGCCATTGTTCACTGTCATTGTTCAGTTCTGGCTTTAAGAAAGAACCGTCCTCAGATGTCCTCGCTAATTGAAGTGGAGTCCCTTCTGTTCTGCCGGACCAGTCAGGAAAAATGCTCATTCATCATTTTTTGTTTATTCCAAAGGGAGGTTGTTCTGTAGACAAAGCAAAAGGGAATATTCAATAATCAGATACAAGCTAGCGTTACAAACAGTTTTCAGTAATGGCAGCTTCAAAGATACATCAAACTGACAGTACAGACCTGCTGATGTTTTCTATGAAAGGAAATGGGTGAGCTGTTAAAGCATCTTGAAAAGTAGCGAATGGATCTGAAGAAACCAGAGTAGTAAAACCTACAGTCTTCCATACCTTAAATGTATTTAATTCAGCAGTATTCATCATTAACCAGATAATGGTGCAATGTACAGTACTGAAAGCTAGAGGCTGAAATAGGTACTGCAGTCCAAATGTAAAATATTGAAGAGAGTTGTTTCTCCAGCTCCCTCCTCCTCAAGACTTAATGCCAGGCGGGTTGCCAGATTTGAGGAAACACAACAGGAATGAACAAGGCAATGAGCCTTACACTGTAAGCTGATGAGTTGATTTATCCGCATTTTAATATTCTGGTGGTCAAAGAGCTTTTTAGTTGGATGCAGAGGCTTTTTAGGTCAGGTAAAATCTGTGATCTCTGACCCAATTCTCTGGCTTCCATGGCTGTATTATGCTGTGTTTTCGGCCAACTGGCAACCCAGGGTGTCTAAATACTGTTAGGTAAACTGGCAGTGGGTGGAATCACACAGACCAAAGCAAAAACAGACATTCTGACACTGAACACACATTTCAAAGCAGAATAACTGGTCAAATCACTGTTTTGCAAAGAAGTGAGTGCATGTGAACTAAGCATGTTTCTTAAATATCTACAAACATATTATGGTGTTTTTATGGTCTACTCCAGTCAAAAAAGACATACAGCACCTTTAATAAGAGGCACAAACTGACAATGACATTTATGCTTCTGTCAGTGTGTGTGTGGGTAGAAGAGCACCTAGACAGCATTTTAAGGAATCTCAGGCATAGTATGACATATGTGAAAATTATTTCAAAGTAAATCCTACATCTTTTTTCCCCCCAGTGTATGTAGGCACTAGACAGTAAGGCAGCTCCTTAGGTGTTGGATCAGAGCTACTGTGTAGTGTATCTGTGTGTGTTTGTGTTGCAGGCTGATATACCATAAATACTAAATGTAGAGTGTGAATGAAAATTAAATTACTGCCTGTTTTAGAACTACTTGTGTTCACAAGTTTCAGCTTCATACACCCACAAACAAAAAAAAAAAAAAAAAAAAAAAACGTAATGAAACAGAAATACCAGTGTCTGCAATACAGAAAGTAATGTTTAATTAAACAACAGTACCGAAAATATAATTTTGATTCCAGTCTTAACACATTTTTAAAGCCTTGAATTTTGGCAGTGTAAAGAAAGATAGCTAGTGGATGTGTCACAGGGCCTTTTAGCGACAGAAGATTTCAAAGTCCGTCAGTCAATCTTAATACTGACAGTCGCTCTCAATAGAGTTCAAAATCTGCCAATAAAACGTATCCATTCAGCCTGATGCCAGAATGCTGAATGGCTATAAAAATGCAAAATTTAATCTAATAAAATTGAATCCTCTGACCTCTATGTAAAATTCAAAAGGATAAGAAAAGGCTTCTCAAACCATACAAATGCACAGATACCAATATCCAGAGTGTTTCAGTCTTTCAAAGTTTTTCAGGATGATTCAAATAACCCAAAGGACATTTTTTATTGGTCTGAGGTTGCTTACTCATAGCTCAGAATACTTAATGGAGTTCTCCGACATCTACCTAATTAAATCATTCATTTACATTTGTTTTTTTGTTTTTTTAAATACACTGAACAAAACTATAAACGTAACATTTTTGTTTTTGCCCCATTTTCATGAGCTGAACTCAAAGATCTAAGACCTTTTCTATGTACACAAAAGGCCTATTTCTCTTAAATATTGTACACAAATCTGTCTAAATCTGTGTTAATGAGCTACAATCTAGTAGAAACAATTAAGATAATAATCACCTCATTCTTTCATCATCTCACTATTTATTATTATTATTATTTTTATTATTATTTTACTATTAGGAATTATTATTATTAGGAAAGTGCAACTTTCAACACAGTGTTGGTGTTAATACTGCCTGCCATCTCAAGACTTTTACGAGGAAGAAAATTAACCATCTTATGTTGAATTTCACATCTGGAAACTACTTAAAAATTAGGCCTATTTCAAAATCGTTAACATTGTGATGCACTGTGATGTTACTGTCATAACTGTTAAGCAAATTTTTCCACCAGAAATCTTGTTAGGATTTTCTGCCGTTTGAGTTTGTTTGCAATCCTTATTGTTCTCACTGATTATTCTCATTAGATTTTATTACTGTAGTACAGTAATAAAAAAATCATACAGTCTGGACATAATGATATTTTCAATTAAAATTAGCATATTGAAGCCAGTACAGGAAATGACTCTCATGATTTATCTATTTCTTTAATATTACATTACAAGATTATAGTAATGAGAATTCAGGGAAATGGGCATGTTTAAATGCCACGTCACAAGATGAAAAAAATGGTTCTAGTCTTTATTATCTCTATGGCATGGTCAGGAAATTTAAAAAATGTCTCTATTTCAATGAATGATTTGGAATTTCATTTGAATTTCACACTGTTAAATAGAAGAGGAATTTCAGTTGTCAACTGAAATTTCAACTGAAATTCCTTTTCTATTGGATGTTAAATTCATAAAGAGTGAGAGAGAGAATTTATATTATGCATTTCCAAGAAAAATAAGTCAGAACTGTGAGACAAAAAGTCATTTAACTTTTTTTATTTGCATTCAGTGGCAGAACAAAGTTTCCATAAACTACACTTAGAGCAATTACCATATTTGAATTTCATTCCATTTTTATTTAGCTTGGCTGCTACTTAAATTCAGATTCAGAAATGGGATTTTTAAAAAATCTGTTCTGAATAGCACACAACCAGCTCTATGCAAAACACACACACACACACGCATGCGCCATTGCTTTAATTCTCAATTCATCATTTAGTGAGAGATGAGAAAATGAGGAGGAATGATGAAGACTGGGAGGGAGGGGAGATGGGTTGTGAACTCCGTGAATACATTGGAGGCTGGAATTACTGTCAGACGGAGGAATGTTTGAATTAATTGCACACAGAACTCATATACTGACAAGAAACAGCACCCAGAACCCAGTTCACAGTGTGTGTGTGCGCGTGTATGTCTGTGTGTTTGAACCATAAAAAAGTGAGAGCAGTAGAGTGGTAATAAACCTCCAGCTTTATCTCTACAGTAGGTACAGCTCTTGGTATGTGAAGGCAGAGCTGTTCTCAAAACAGGGTTTCTAAAGAACGGTAAAATGTGAAGAGGGGCATGTATGCAGTGTTTTTTGTCTTACTGTGTTATTAAAACAATCTCTCTTTCATAACCATAACCCATCTGGCTTAAATCTCTGAATCATATTATTTCTGCTCATAGCTTAAAAGCTTCCCAGGTTGAAGAACAGAAATGCTTATTAAAGCACATTTAGACACACAAATATTTACACAAGCCTCAAGAAAATTCACTTTTCAGCATGAAAATCCAAAGAAAGAGGATTTGCACTGAATTGACATTCAATTTGACAATGCTTCATTATAAAGAAATTAATCATAGTTAATTTTTTTTACTAGCACCCCAATTTTTAGCAAAGATAATTAAGTATATTTTAAGACCAATAAAGTGGAGGACATATTTATTCTATTTTCATAACATCTAATTCTCAAAAAACATGAAATCAAAATCTGCCCGATATGCTTCATTAATACACTCTTCTGTTCTCTTACTGTTGTCTTATTCTGTTGCATTAATGTGAATGATTCATCCCTGCCTGTTATTCCAAGTACAATTCTGTCTCTGTAATCTTTCAAAATGTAATTTGTAAGTTACTCCATCTCTAAAATGACTTTCCAGCTAATGTCACAAATCCCTCTTACACATTAAAAGTCTGCTTCTTACAATTAGTAGTATTTTCTTATACCGAATTTAATTAAGGATGATGTCTGCATGATGAGTTTCATTTCTGCATGCAGTAAAATAAGCTTAATTTGTTTTGTGCAATATATCTTAACTAAAAGAGTGACTTCAGGTTCAAGTGGGCCTGTTTGATTCAAATACCCAGTACATAACTTAGTACATAACTAACTAACTAAATAAATAATATCAAACAAACATATTTAAAAGAATAAAGGATAGACCTTCATTCTTCTTCGGAAGGTATGTTTGATAAAATCCGAGAGCTATCCAACCCTCCATAGACAGTAAGGAAGGGTCTTGCCACGGTCAAGGCACAGAAGTGCAGTAAGGGCATCATTTAAATAATTTATGTGACATCAGTGGTTCAACTGTAATGTTATGAAGCCACAATAATACTTTTTTGTGCACAAAGAAAACAAACATAACAACTTTATTCAACAATTCTTCTCCTCCACATCACCCTAGGTGCTATTATGGAGAGTACCACAACGCATACACATGCTTTCCTCCATTCGTAAACAACTCGCAGCGTATTTGCATGTTTTGCGTCAGCAGCATTACATGGTTATATAGTGACACAGAGGAAAAGTACTGTTGAATTTACACAAAAAGTATTATTGTATCTTCATTAAATTATAGTTGAACCCCTGTTGTCCCATGGCATGGACTATTTTAATGATGCCCTTGCTACGTTTTTGTGCCTTCAACGTAACCCCTTGCTGTCTATGCAAAGCTCTTGGATTTCATCAAACATCCGAGTTGGTGTTTCGAAGATGAACGAAAGTCTTACGGATTTAGAACCACATGAGTAATTAATGACATCATTTCAGGTGAACTGTCCCTTTAACAAATCCCAAAACATATAGCCTAAGATTTAGTCTATGTAAAATTATTTAACCACTTTTAAATTTCTTTCTTTCTTGCTTTCTTTCTATCTATATGTGACAAAATCAGTCATAGGGTCAATTTTGGAAATTGACATTTATACATAATCTGAAAGCTAAATAAACTTCCTATAGACAGGCTATATGGTTTGTTAGGATACAACTATTTTGGAAATCTGTAATCTGAGGTTGCAAATAGAATCTAAATATTGAGAAAATCAGCTTTAAAGTTATCCCAATGAATTCCTTAGCAATGCATATAACCAATCAAAAATGTTTTGATATATTTACGGTGGGAAATGTACAACATATCTTCATGGAACATGATTATTACTTAATATCCTAATGATTTTTGGCATAAAAGAAAAATCTGTAATTTTGAACAGTATTGTTGGCTATTGCTACAAACATACCCGTGCTGCTTATGACTGGGTTTGTGCTTCAGGGTGACATATTTCTGTATTTCTTTATTCATTCATTCAATCTTTCTTTCTTTCTGTGTGAATAATTTCATTTAAAATATTCCAGGGGAATAAAAAAAAAAAACATTTCTTCATGCATACACGTGCACACATAGGTAAAGCCGTGCTGCTGAAGGCATGCAGTCTGGTATTAATTAGCCGTGGGAGTAACGGAAAGTGCAGTAACCTGAAATGATTGGATGCCACACACATAAACACATACAGGGTGACGTGACTGGACTCTTAATGCAGCGAGGCATAATAGTCATTCAGAGAGACATCTGAGGAGAACAGTGCGAGAGAAGACACCACACCGCTGTTTAAATAGCTCTGTTCAAGCACCTCCACTGCGACACGTTCCAAAACGGCCAAATGAGACAGAGTCGAACGCAGATACAGACAGGAGGAAAGGAGGGGTGGATTCATCATCTGTGAATCTTCTTTCTCCTCCATTGCTCTTTATACCTTTTGTTAATATCAGCGTCATTTTGAGCCTTTACAATATGTTTATTTTCTTCTTTTTGAGTTGTGTCTGTCTCTCTTCTTCAGAGATGCTCGAGGAGATGAGATTTAGTATGACTCATTTGGGGAATAGAGAACAGACAAAAAAGGCTCAAAGACAATATGAAAAAAAACATAAAAATGGAAAAGTGTAAAAGAAACAATGGCTTTTTTTAATGATACCATTATTTCTGAATGAAAAAGAAAAACAGGCAGAAAGAAAAATATGTGTTAGTTCTGTTGGAAAAAAGCAACCACAAATGAGATGTCTTTAAAGGTGAGGTGTGTAATTTTTTTTGATGTGTATAATTTCTTCTTTCTCCCATATGCAGATTCAGCTGGAATTAAGCCATTCGTAGGTTGATACCCATGAATAATATTTTCCTTTGGCATAGCAGTGCTGTTAAGGAGCTGAACTCGTAGGTCATAAAGACATGTTCTGTCTGACCATCGAAAATGAATAGTAATAACATTAAAAAATAATAAGGCAACCTATTACAATCAATTAACCTATGTTACACAGAGTTAAACAATTTAGTTTAATAAATAGCAGGCAGTTACACTTTAAACAAATACTTGAGAATCATTTTTTTATATTTATTTCTTTTGATTGACAATTCTTGATGGCTTTATGAAAACAGAACAGCTTTTATTAGAAATATGCATGTTGGAATTATGGAGTGGTAACAATAATGCTGTGATGGTAGGTTGTTCTGTGTGCCTGCCAAACTGTTGCTATGCAGTTGTTAAGGTATTCTTTAATAATTTTTAGCATATTGTTATATATGGTCATTACTGTAGGATGTTCTGGGCGGTTGTTATTTCTGGCTTACTTGGCATGAAACTACACCGAATAGCCTCCTTAAAGTCTGTTTTTTTTGTTTGTTTTTGTTTTATTGTTTTATCATTACCAGCATGATTTGATATGTCATTCGTGTCTGTAACACAAACAGTGTGGGGTGAATTAGTTGAATATTAACTAATTCTGCATGTAAGAATTTTCAAGTAATTATCTCTTTTTTATTGCCAACGTCGGAACAGCTTGCAACAAAGATTAAAAAAAAAGACCTTCCTTGACTTCCTGTTATCCATGAAAGCCTGTAGACTGATTTTTATGCAAAAGCCTCATGATATATTTATATATTGTGTGTATATATATATATATATATATATAAGACAGTTTGTTACATTCCTTGATTCTGATTGGTCCACAGCTGTGTTTTATTCACGATACATCACGGCTATGACCGTTTTACCCAACAGTTCTATGTATCACTGAAACCCCTTTCGCACTGCACGTTGGTCCCAGAAAATTGCCAGAAAATAGTGACTTCTGTGTGAACGCAAACACATCCCGGGATTTATTCCAGGAACGATCTCGGGTTGGGGACCTAGTAACATCAGTCCCGGAACAAGCTCTGTGTGAACAAAAGCCAGAACCAATGCCGTAAAGGGTGTGCTGTAGTGATTACGCACATTATCATGCAACTCTTTTACCAGGTGTTTTGAAAAAATATCAATGCTCATGATGAAAAATTATATGCAAACTGTAATGAAACAGAGATTAGTGAGCTCCTCACTATGCATGCTGAAACTGACATCATTTGCTAGATTAGTGAAACGCAACACAACACATTACACGTCACATCATAATGTCACATGTCTTTATGGGATCTTTATAGGATATCTGTGAACGCACACACATATTCTGGAAAATCACTGGCAGTTTGATTAGAACACAATCAAATGATCCTGTGAAAAATCGTGACATTATTTCACTGGATTTCTGTGTGAAAGATGCTTAAAGTGCCCCTATTATGCGTTTTCAAATATGATCTTTCATGCAGTGTGTCATGTAGCTGTATGTGAACATAAACTATCTGCAAAGTTGTGACGCTGACAGTAAACAAATAAATGAAGTTTTTGTCCATCAAAAAAAAGAGTTGGCTCACATTCGCCTAAACGAGTCGTCAGCAATTCGAATCTTTTTCTGATACGGCTACACGTCACTAAGTAACATATTTGCATAATATCCACCCACGTTCTACGTAGCGAACAACTTGCCCGCCCACAAACAGTACAATTTCCACCATGTCAAGAAGACGCTGTATCCTGCACTGTGAAAGTAAATGTGTTTTATATGCCCTTCTGAAAGTAGAATCAACAAAGAATGAGTGGCTAACATAAATTTTTTCAACAACACCTCAGCAGTACAAATCCAATCTTGTGTTGTGTTCGCATCATTTTACTGATGACTGCTTTTCCAATCTTGGGAAGTACAATGCGGGATTCACCAAATGCTTGGTCTTAAAAGATGGATCAGTGCCCGGTTTATTTTGACCGGCTTGCTCCTTTGAAATTCTACCTGTATGATTAATAATTGATGATTGTATTTTCTAGCGATCGTTCAAAATACATATTTGTGTACGTTATGTTGTGTAACAACCC
>JAUCMR010000107.1:22434284-22456760 GCA_032357425.1 Enteromius argenteus
CACTTCATTTCAAGGGGCAAGGGGAAGGGGCGAGGGGTAGGCAAAGGGGTAGAAAATAGAATTGGGATTGGGCCTTACAGTACTTATTACAGAAATCTTACATTTCATACATAATTTTAGAACATACTTAAGTATGTTATTTGAAGTGAAGATAATGTTTTTGGACATTTAATTGCACATAAATTAAAAATGATTTTTTTTTTTTTTTTTTTACAAGTATTATAGTTTAAATTAAAATTAAATGCAAACAGTTGAACTTAAGTGTGTTGACCCACTTGAATAGGAAGTATATATTTATATTAAATTTCATAAGCTTATTTTAGAATCTGGTTAAAGTGGAATGCTAAACTAAAATATGTTAAACAAAACAAAAACAATTTGAAATAGTTATATACAGTAATACATGTTTTAAAAGTGTACTTAAGTGTGCTAAGAAACAAATTCATGAAAGTGTACTTTAATTTTATTCAAGGCTTTTATTTTATTAATATTATATTACCTGTAACTACAGGTTTTTAAAAATATACTTTTAAGACTTGAAGTACATTTCAAGTGTACATTTAATACAATTACAGTAAGTGCACTTATAGAAACACACTAAAAGCCATTCAGAACACCTCATACAGACTGGCAGCCATCCACATCCTCCTAAAGGCAAATACAGCTCACACTTTCCTCAGTTCATAAATTGGTCAGCTTCATAATCTCAGTGTATCTGTTATGACCTAATGCAGACTGTCGATTTTCAAATGGTAGGTTGTATGTAGATTCTAGGAAAATAAAGATATTGTTCTGATTAAGTCAAGAACAGGAGAAACAGGAGAAACTGGCCTGCATCCATCTTATAAAGATCCTTTTCTCGATGACACTTAACAAAATTGAATTTTAAATTAAGTGGATACAATTTTCAAAGAGATTGAAGCAAGTAAAAAAAAGTCCCCATTGACTTCTATAGTATGGGAAGAAAAAAAAAACACTGTGCAAGTTAGTGTGCACCAACTGAAGGCGAGCTATCCCCTTAACCCCATTTATCTAGTAGTCTAGACAATTCATATTTCCAAATCCATGTGAGCATTAGATGAGGTTGAGATCATTCATCAGAATTTGCATTTGTGAACCACATACACATATTAAATGAAGAGATGGCAACCTTGGCATCTAAATAATTGACGAAACGGTCAACCTGGTTTCTCGTAAACCAATCATATAATGACCCTGATGTCACTGAATCTCTTTAATTAACAATTCCCTTGGTAGTTCTGTAAAATGAATCCTATCTGTCACAAATTTGTCCATGTTTTTTCTTATAAAATTCTAATTTGCAAAGAGACAAATATAACACTGAATATTAACACCCAGGAAGTTGATTTACAATGCTAGAGGCTGTTTCCACACAAAAGCAGTTTATTCAGTGTACTTCAACACTGTGGCTACTGGCTAGCATAAGAAGTTTGACATCCAGATTGTCATTGATGTGGTTTTATTACATTGTAATGGCAACTAAATAAGGGTGTTTGTCTAACTGTGTACTTTTAATGTTACACATCTTTCACTGGGTGATATTTTACAACACTAGCTTAGAAATATAGATAGAAGTATGGGGGAAAATTCTAATCCAGATATAAAGTATGTAATCTAGTGCTATTGCCCTTGCATGTTCCATTACTAAGTCAAAATCCCTATGGGCTGAACCAACATCAGTGAGTGTCAATTCATATACACAGAACAAGAAAAGCTTGCATCCCAATTCACATACTGTCTCCCAAATAATATGAGAATGTTGGCATTTCAAATCCTTGTATGTTGGAATATTGTTTGGTCTATTTGTATTATTGTTATTTTGTATTATTTTAGTCTTCTACTTCTACTTCTTATAGTATTATTTTTTTTTTATGACAGTCAGCCATGAGACTCTAGAAATCAATGTGTATTTAAAAAATAATAATAATAATAACACCAAATATGGCTTACTCTAAAATGAATCATGACAAACATGTTGAAGATTAGCAGACAGGCATGGTCTTGTTTTCCAATCCTACAACCACCTGTCATAGATAGACCACTTTTAAACATCCATTGAATTTCTGGTAGATACAATTAAATCCCATTCAACTTATGTATGTATTCAACGTATGTATTTCTTTCTTCTGCTAATCACAAAACGTGATATTTTGAAGAATGTTGGAAACCAAATAGTTGATGGTCCCTTTAGGCTTCCATAGTATGGAAAAATACATTGAAAGTCAGCGGAGACCAAAAACTGTTTGGTTACACATGTTCTTCGAAAAAAATCATTGTATGTGTATGTTTTCAGCAAATGAAATAAATTCATGCAGATTTGGAACTGAAGGGTAAATGTAACAGCATTTTCAAATTGAGGTGAACTATCCCTTCACTGTTAAATTTAATTGTATGTAAATTTGAAATGTAGCTTGCAGATATGTTTAACATTTATAATATGCAAATCATGATGTGTACATGATTTAAATTGTGCATGTACTGTAAATGGTGCATGCATTGTTTTTTTCTAAAGTCATTTATGTGTTCATTCTTTCTCCCTCCTTCTTTCTGTTATTATGAATGTTAATGTAATCCTATTACGTCCAGCACGTGTATGTTATCAAATTAAGAAGTGCCTGTGTGACAGAGTGCAGCTCTTAATGCACAACATCCAATAAAGCTCTGACTGATTGCAAACATCACTGACAGGTTGACTGATTTCACTGCCTTATGAAACAGATGGTCATCCCAATCAGACCAGTATAAGTCCAAAAATAAAATAAACAAATCAATATTAAATCTTCATGAAGACTGACAAAAAAGTAAACAGTAAATTCAGATGTAAAATATTTCCTTTCAGATGACAAGGCAACATTTAGAAAAAGTTACAAAACGTAATGCAATTAATCTTAGATGGTTGTTAAAAGAGGTTAGAAGTTTCTGTTGGTTAATTAAGATTTAACATATGAAGTCAGCATCTTTCATATTTACTATTAGTTATTTTAATAGTGAGAACAAATGTTTGTTATTTATTCATACAGGCAGTACATAAGCCACTTCTGCAAGGTGTTGTTTTGAGGACATTTTTGTGAGTCACACCCACTGATAAATATTTAGTAAAATAAAATGTGAATCTGAAAAAAATTATTGGAGTATGTTTTTTACAAGAACATACTATTTCAGTCTTTCTACTTTAAGTTTTTACTTTAAATACCTTGTGATACCTGCTGATTCCTTGTAATTATTTGTGAAATAGGAATTTCTGAATCCTTTCTGTCAATTCCAAATAATGAACACAGCAAGAGTCTGAGGATTATTCCACTCTAAAACGAAAATGTTGTCATTAATCACTTACCCCCATGTCATTCCAAACCCATAAAAGATTTGTTCATCCTCACACAATTAAAAATATTTTGGATGAAAACCGGGAAGCTTGTGACAGGGATACGCTTAAAATAAAGCTCAAATCAACAGCATCCTTGGAATGACATGTTGGTAAGTGATTAATGACAAAATTTTCATTGTGAGGTGGAGTAACCATTTAAATAACATAATAAAAAAGTTTTCATAATAAATAACAAATATTATGATTTCCCATATAAACACAACAAAACAATGAAGAATTTACTAATTGTAATTGTTTGGATGAGGGTATTTGTAATTGATTTAGTGGAAAAACAGTTCTTCATTCACTATCAGGGTCTGCATCTGTTCTTGTGAGTGTGTGTTGTAGCATGTGTGTAGACTGGCGCTGTACAGCCTGGAAAGCTCAGCCTACACAAACCAAATCAAGATTGCTTATCATTAATTAGTGTGGATTTCTAAATATAGCAGCATTTCTGATATTTATCTAATGAGGCTTTTTGTCACACACTGTCCTCCATTCATTATGTTTGTCTCTCCTAGTGTTTCTCCCTCACACTTGTCTGTCACGACTTCTGTACGGACCAAAATTTGGTAACAGAACTGTGGCTGTTATCTAAACATGTCTCTTTTGAAGCAGCATAAACAATTATTTTTGAGTGGTTTCCATGGGCTGCAAAGAGAAGAACTAAGTAAAAGTAAGAACTAAGCGACAGACATGCCAGAAAAACTGTTTGCTGCCACAGTTGATTGCACACAAAGTTTATGCACCAGTTTTTCTATTATTTTTCTGTAACACAAAGTGAGTTTTATAATGTAACCACACAAAACTAAAACCACAAAAAGAATGTTCATTACTTGAAATTAGCTTGACATACTAAAATATCTAAAACCAAAACAGAAATTATTCAAATTATATACAAAACTCTTTGCATTTAAATAAATATTAATATTATTTAAAAAAACTTTATTATTTTGCATAACTTTATATATATATATGAAACAGATACAATTACTTTGTACTACAGATTTATACACACTGTTTGTTCAAAACTTTTGCACTAACTGTGCACACTGTCCAGCAAGTGATTAAATAACATACATTTGTATAGGCAGTCCTGTTTATTTTTGATATATCTACATTGGTTGCCATAGTAACGATGTAGGTGTCAGCACAATGTCAAGCGATTTCAGCAACAAGTAAAATTTGAAAGAATTCAGAATACATAAAACATGGAAACTGAAAATGTAGCCTCTGCTCATCTCCATCAAAGGCATCCCGTTGTGGAAATAAATACAACGACAAAGCTGTATTTTATGCCTAGACACTAGTGAGCAGTAAACAAATAGTGCATCCAAATCGGAAAAAACAGGAATTCAAATTTAAATCCAATTTCAAATTATAGAAATAAAGCTTGCACCAGTTTTGTTCTGAGCCAGATTTGAGTAAGACACAGGTGACTTAAAATCAGGTTCAGGCAGACTGATGTGTGATTCAATGTGTGGCCTCATCTTGTACAGTCTAAAATGATAGTTAGTTATGGTGTCACTCTATGTGTGTGTGTGTGTGTGTGTGTTATTGGAAACAGATGGCTGCATGTTTTATGTTTGTGTGTGGGAAGTTTGTGTTCATAATCTTTGTACAGCTCCTTTGCACAGATCTTTAAAGTGATAGATTGTCACAGCACATGAACACACAGTTCTTCTAGTGCAGGTCTTAAAGGAACAGTTCACTGTCAGTTGCACTATTATTGATTTTAGGACTTTCGAATTTAGCTCCACTCTTGTCTGCAATTTTTCAAGCAATTCTGAAAAGTGTGGCACTTTCACTTTTAAAGAAATCTTCCTATAGTGTTCAAGCAATATGAAGATGTAATTATCCAATTTGCAAAACTGTTTCTCAGTTAGACAAACAAAATTGAGACACAGGAACTCTTTGTAAAATGTAACAGTAAAACCAACACAGCCTCCATCACAAAGCATCTTCATGCACTTCACAGTACTCACAATGACTCATAACTCAAAAAGTTAACTCTTATTCCAAAAAATAATATTTAAAATAATGGCTCCCAGCTGGTTTTGCTTCAGGACAGTTTTTAATACTCTGCACAAACACTCCATAACCTGCTGCTTGGAGAAGTGAAATTTTATCAGTAACAGTAATGATCGTAAAAAAGCAAAACAAAAAAACATTTATCCTTTTAAAACAGACAACGTATATTAAAGGAAAAGTTCAGCTACAAATAAAATGTGTTCATCTGCTCATGTTCAAGTCACTTGAAAGCTGTAAGATTTTCTTTTCCCACGGAACACACACAAAAAAAGCTCCAGGCAGCTCCGCTCTATCAATGAAGGTGGATGATAACTTTAGCTGTCAAGCACTAAAAATGACAAAAAAGCATAAAATAGTTGACATCTGACTTATCTATTATATTCCAAGTCTTCTTAAGCCATATGAAAGTCATTTACTACTGAAAATCATAGAGCTTGGCAGTTTCTGGTTGCACTATACTTTCTTTGCATGGAAAAGAGCAACTTGGAGTCTGTTTTGTAGGTGTAAATCTTTTAATTTTATGTTCCTTTCTACATCTAGTTCGGAATATGGGCATAAATTGAAATGAATTCTGAGAAAACCTTAAACACCCCACACAAACCTCCAATCAAATCAGGAAACGAAAGCTCGACTCCAGCTCATTTGTTTGGGGAACACAAGAAAAATAGATTTCCTGTACTACTGGTTCGGCTCCCACGGACACTAGCAGATGAATAGTCTGGACAGATTCCAACACATTTAAAGTAAAGAGATCGGTCAGGCTTGGAGGATATGCCTTGTGTAGTGCAGTGTGAATCTGGGGCGGTACCCATTGATCCAGACACATGAACTATGCTGGCGTGAGGTGTTGCATTAATCAAACAGGAAGCCTTAGTAGGGAAAGAGAAGGAAAGTCATTCCCTCCCTTATTTAAAATGTTTTAGGTAGGTTTTGTTTCAGCAGGGTGGGCCTAATCCTGTTTCCATGGTTACTGACGGCCGCTCTCTTGATTTGTATGTAAGAGCGTGTGTGCCTTGAGCTAGCAGCTGTACCGTTTCACAGTTTTCTACTAAATCCACTTTTATAATCTGGTCACACAATATGCTAACGTTTTACCCACTGCTGATTTGATGCAATACGCTCCATTTGTCAAGGTACAGGGGTAAAATATGTGTGTGAATTCACCTGTGTGTCCTACAATGCTCAACAGTGCGACAAAATTCGGTGGGTGCAGTACATATAACATGCATAGAATTCGTAATGCGTGTAATGTGTTGTGCATGATCGAAAGCAGTAGCGTAATGCTACTAGAATGTTATTTTATGTATTGTGTGGTTTGCATGTAGTAAATGTATTGAATGTGCTATGCATGATTTATAATGCATCATGCATGCATTAAATGTGTAGGATACTTGATGGAAAGCCTATTTATAATGTTGGAATTGTGCTGTTCTTATGAGTTACATGTGCAATATGTAAAATATGTAATATGTGTCAAATGTATTGAAAACATTATGCGTTTAGATTTTGCTACTATTATTGTTGTTAGTATGTATAACTAGTTGTGAATTAAGGTCAATGATATATTCTACTGTAACTAATGCTACAGTTTTAATGGTTTTATGTACTACAAGTGCTGCATGTATTATGCAATACATTACACGTTTTTTTCCCCTCTTACTTTCAGTGATGTTAACACTGTACAAAGAGAAAAGAGAACAATTGGTGTAGGATTAGAACACATTGAATTAAATGTGAAATTTTGAAGTAAAAATACTGCAAAATTATTTCCTTGTAAAACAAACTTAAGTGGTCTTTCGTGAAAAAAAGTTCACATCAAAGTATATTTTTGTCTGTAAGTGTATTATGATCGTACTTTCCATTTGATATGTTGTACACATGCAGGATATTGGATGTAAATCTCTGTTGTGGTCTGGACTGACTTCTTTTGGCAATGACACTATATCCTACTGCTAGCCAGCTGTCACCCTGTGAATGAGAAAGGATCGGTGGGGACAAAGACACACACCCATGTCTCTCTTCTGTAACCCAACCTCACTGTGTTATGGTTTCTTGGGCTCTCGTCTGTCCTTTTCTCCTTTCAATCCTTTTCTCTGATGACACAAGCAACACGGCTGCTTACAACAGCCTGGCAAAGACAGACAGAGAGGGAGGGGCATCTGCGCGAGCAAGGCGAGAACAACGACAAGAGATCAAAGAAATATCACAACATAAAAAAAAAAAATCTGAGATGGAGAGAGGGAGATAACTACACAAGGAAAGAAATTATATTCACCAAGAGAAGCCCTCTTAAAAATAAATCTTATAAAATCAGCATTTATACAGCTCTTATAAGAGATGCTTTTTCACAAATAAATGCATCTTTGTCCTTGTTTGTCCTCTGTCCTAAATGTGGACTTCCTGTCTGCTTGTCTTAGAAATTAGGCCGTTTTGCTCTTTAATTAACAGAATGGAGCAAAACCTTCTTTTAGGAATGCAGTGATATAGAAATTTTGGTTGATAGCTGATTTGTCATTTGTACTGTAACTACTAGTATTGCTCAGGAACAAAATTAACTGAATATTGGAGCATAACTCATACCACATAATTTGTGCTACAGACATGAATGACACCACAAATCATGCAGCTTGTTGAAGAGAAATGTGCTGTTATGTACTTTAAGTGTTCAGACTTACAATCATCTGCAGACAATAAAACAGAAAAATACCATGCACAGAAAAATCCCATATATTTATTTTGATGTCTTTTGTAAGTTAGCAACTACCAACCACTGAGAACAGTTAACAACTGCCTGGTAAAACAAGATAAAAATCCCTTCAGAACACCTTAGAAACTCCAGTAACACTTTATATTAATCACCATTTCTCACTATTAACTAGTTGCTTATTAGCATGCATATTACTAGCTTATAGGCTGTTTATTAGTACATACAAATGCTGTTTATTAATGCCTTATGCCCATATTTTTCTGCTACTGATCTACTTCCAATACATTGCAAAAACAAGTTTCTTACTTAGTATTTTGGTCTTATTTTGGATTTTGTTATTGTCTTTTCCAGAACAAATATCTAAGTATTATTAAATCAAAATACAATTACTTGAGAAGCAAACTGACTGAAGCTATTCAATTGTAATATTAAAATTAGTGTAATATTACAATTAATTGAATTCATGCTTAAAATCAACAAACAAACAAACAAAACAAATTTCTCTGTTTTATTTTTCTTACTCCATGGACATTTATTTTTCTTGCATAAACCCACTTTTGAAAAATTTAATAAAGGAAACAAGACTTAATAATGTAAGTCATTTTGCTTCTTGTGTAAATGTCTCCTGATTTAAGAATGCTTAGATATTTGTACTGGATAACACAAAAACAAAACATAAATCACAAAAATACTAAGTAATCAATGTTTGCCTAATCAATTGTTTTGGCCTTATCAAGCAGATGATCACCAGTATATTGCACATCCCTGTTTTCTGTGCACACATTTTTTAATTACTTTTGAAAAAGGAAACAAAATAACAATAAAGGAGCAATGTATAGAACCCTATGCAGGCAATACAGCAATGACCTTTTAACCAGCTCATATTCTTGAACCATAAATTCACAATGGAGCCTTCAAATGTCTGAAATCATTTGCAGTGAAGGGAAATACTGAGACCCTCAGTACCCATCAGAGAGCCCATAAATGATGCACACACTCATCCACATCCACTCTGACAGTCAGGAAGACTGAGAGAGAACATGTTTACAGCCAGGATGGTCCCTTGGATCTCGGAAAGCTGAAAACATGATCCATTCCCCTGAGATAATCATGAAGAGAAGCCATAGAAGCTCTTCACAATGAAAAGCAAAAGCAAGAAACATCTTACAACATTGTGAACAAATTGCTCCAAAAGCCAAATTTCTTATTCAGATAAGGTGGTCATTCAAATGATTGATATTACCATGACTATAAGACAACAGTCATGCTGGAAAAAGCATGTCATGTTTATGACTGAAATTTGTCACTGCAAAACTGCAGTTTTTTCTGGGCCTTAATATCCACCTAGACTTGTTGACCCCTGATTGAATATGAACAAAAATGATCTAGGTGTTGATCAATATCTTGAAGCTCTGCATCTAGTCTTCAGAGATGAATTCAACTAAAGGGCAGCTGAATCAATCAATCATGCATTCAATTTACATTTTTAAGTAGAAGCAAGCAGTAGCATTTGATTGGTATACCAAGGTCTGCTAGCAGAATAAAGGTCTTTCTGGCAGAGTAAAGTTATAAAGTTAGTGTGATACTCCAAATGTGTTTAAACGACAGATGGTCTAAGTGAAATGTAGCTTTTTAAAACGTGGCCCACAAAGGCATCTGGACATATGATATCACCTATAAGAGACTCTAAGTCATTATTTAATGAAAAGTTCTAGCCTAATATTTGCACAGTGCAAAAAAAAAAAAAAAATCATTTGGTGTCTGTTGGCTAACGCCAACTCTGGCATAATACTTTACACACTGAAAATGAATATGTAAATTCGAGAAGGATTTTTGAAAGTTGCATCAGAAAACAATACATTCTGTGAATAATGAATTATATTTCAGCCTGCATTTTTTTTAATTCCAAAACAATGGAACATAAATAGAGGTGTTTTGAAGAATGTTCAAAAAAAGTGACCTTCCTCATCCAAACGGGGAAAATGCAACATAAAAGTAATTCCTATGACACATGTCATATGAACTTACTTTTATGGTGCATTTTATTCCTTTTTGAAGAATAAAAGCCCATGTTCACATTTAGTGCTTTTAAACTTTCTTTAAAGCACCTCCATTTTTTGTTTCATGGAATAATTTGAGGGTGAATAAATGATGTCAGAATTTTTGTTTATGGGTGAGCTGTTCCTTTAAAAGCTAACTTGCTGATTTCACGATGTAGCCCAAGATGTCAAGATGCAATGATTGTGATCTAACTGTGAACTGTCTTGTTAGAGCCCTGTGGGAGAGCCAGAGTGTTACGCACGCAGGCAGAATACTCGTTTATACAACCACCACTCCAAATTTCCTAAAGCTCATGGCCAGGGGATTATTCATTCAACAACACAACATTAAAGCCGTTTTAACCCGGCTGTGCCTTAAGAGGATATTGGTTTCCCTATTGAATCAAAGGCACGTCTCATGTGGCCATCAGACAGCAGGTTGTGTTTTTGTTCCTTTGATAACCCATGCACGTCAAACAGATGTCTAATTGATGTTTGATTTTAATCTGGAAAATGTCATATTTAGAGCTACTGTTGATGTGCAGCATATCTTAAAAACATTCCCTGACTGATATTAGATGCTTGAACACAATGATTAGATGCTTTCTAAATTATGCAATGTTTAGCAGACATCTTAAACACACTTTTTATCATTGCTAAACAGTAGAGAGCCCTATTTGAACCTAAATTTTAAGTGAGCACAATGTGCCACTTCAGTGATTAAAAAAAAGTGTTGGAAGTGATTTTAGCTGTTTTACTATCCTCCAAAATTTGGCTAACCTCAATGATACGTTCTCTTCTTGAAACCCCGCCCTCCAATGTCATGTCAACCTACCCAATGTCAGTAAACTGTAAATTTAAAGTGACTGACAGGCGAAGAGCGTATCTGATTGGCAAAAGAGGACAGGCCAGTCCCCTGACTCCTTATTATCCTAGGGCTGTCACAGATACAGGTGTGATTTCTCACAACACTTATTTCAGTGATAGGGTGAAAAGGTACATTTTATTTTAGCACTCATAAGCTTAGGACACCTTCAAGAGTAGCCTATATCCCTAGGTTACTCAAGTAAATCTACATATTTTTTTTTTTGTCTTTAGACAGCGTTTGCAGCACCATTCACAATTTAATGCCATTCAGCTACTGCTACCTGCCGCCGTGACCGCACTAACTCCAGCTCTTTATGAGCACAATGTACCGCATTAATGAAAAAACAACAATATTTGAAGGCAGCCTACACGCCTAACCAGATAGCTTGCTCGTTAAACAGGTTTCACATTATTATGAATGGCAGTTATTCGCGCCAAAGCCAGATATCTCACAAGCGTTTATCATGAGGTAATGAACAACGCAGGCGGACATGAATTCTTATTTAACTTTTTTATTTATTTTATTTTAATCCCCTTATCAAGTGCAATAGCAAAGCATATAAAGCCTCTCGGAACGCGGTTTTAAATTGAACTGTTATTAACTTAAAGTCCGGCGCTTTGAAATAGCAACCCTTCGACGCGACACCACTGATGAGAACACGCATGTGTACACAGGGCTACAATTAAAAGACTGCGCAGAAACACATAACACGTGTGAACAGCTCTTGTGTTGTGCTTGTCGAGGAGGATTCGGTCGTAGGTCATATTTCTGCAGAAAACCAGAAATGGTGAAAGTCTCAGCAGTTGCTTTGTATGCTGTGACAGTTGTGCTTAATTTTGACTGCGCTAAACGCGTCTGTTGTTAATTTCATATTCCAGTGGATTCGCATTCATTTACACAGCTGCGCGATTTTATGATGAAGCCTGAAAACTGCTTAGACACTGCAAATAAAATAGCAAAATGGAATATTATGACAACTTACCTTTTCGTCAGAGAAGCCTTCCTTTGCCTGTCTCTCCATCCATCTCTCCTTTGACGAATAAAATGCTTTTTGTTATTTCCTCAGAACTGCGAAGTTCCACGCTATTCAAGATGTAATTCAAAATTAAGTGACGGTCCGCTGTAGCCTATAAGTCATCATTAAAATAATTTACCCCCTTTCTCTCTTCCTCTCAGCGACCATCCGATATCGACTATCGTTTTTCCTTTGCAATAAAATCCACCCCGTTCTACGTAGCAATAAAACACTACACTAAATTAATCAAACGTGCGTACATAACGCTGCGACGAGAAACAGCTTCACAGAACTTCATCGCCTTTAATGCATCTTTTCCGAGTCCTCTGTCCTCCTCTCTGAGCATCACTTTCCCTTGTTAGTCCTAATGCATAATTCACGCTCGGTTCACAGCGTAGCGGTGACCGATTCGCAAACGAATCGTTCTTTTGAGTCGGTTCCCTGATTTATTTGAACTGATGTACACACACACACTCAAACACCACTCCCCCCTCTCCTTTTCACTTGAGTGTCAGTAACAGGAATACATATTTATGCTAAATATCACAAGACAAAAAAAAACACTCAAATGCAAAATGTCAATTATGAATCAATAGCAACATATGAGTAGCCTAAAACATTTTATAATATTTTTTTAAATACAAAAAAAAGCTCTTGGATTTCTGGAAACACTTTGAAATGGTGACTCGAAGGAATCGAATCATTAAAATGAACTGTCTGAACGAATCGACTGACTGAAATAAATCGGAGTTCCCATCGTTAGAGAGCTTGCTGTATTGTCTCATTCGTGTCAGCTCGATTCGCCTGCCATTTCTCAACGATGTCAAGCGCAGGATGTTTCAGCGCCCGTTCATCAGCCCAGACAGAGCAAGAGAGTGGAATAATAGCTTTATGAGCATAGGAAGTGCGGATATCACGTAGTGACGGACGTGGAGAGGCGGAGAGGAGCGAGGCTTCCTCAGAGAGGGCTTTCTTTGTTATATATCTCCGCTTTCCTCTAAGGATATTATCCTTGAAGTATTCTTGGAAAAAAGGTCTAGGCTAGCAGCGCAATTCAACAATAATTAACCACTGTACCCTGTTTTAGGTAAATGTAATGGAGTAATTTGTATTTTTAATATTTATTTATTTTTATTTTATTTATTTTTTTACAGTGGCACAGTTAAGTATACCAGCATATAGCCTACAATTATATACAGTCCAAATAATATAATAATTTATTTGTTTGTTCTTTTGCATTATAGCTGTAAGTATAAAGAGTGCTTAATTATCATGATAATAAATCACAATCCAAAAATAGACTTAATTTTTTCTTTCATGTTTTGTAAGGTTCACATTCTCATTTGTTCTATGTTATTCTTTGGAAAGACACACATAGAAATAATGATATTCTATACAATGGCACAGTAACAGTTTATTAGAAAATATATATTTTTTTAATTATTAGCAGTTAAAGTACATGCATAATTATCATTAGTACTCTCAGCTATGCTTAGCTCGTTTCAGCAACGGACTAATGAGCATCATAGACCATAAATTCATCTGCAACCATTAAACAAACTACTTTCTCATTAACCCAACAAATGCAATAAATTATGTGCATATGATAAATTCTTGAGAGGATGAAGTTTGCAGTTATATTTGTGTTAACGCAACAGTTTAGCTGTGTTAACGCAACTCAGTTAACCCGGTATAAACTTGGATATTAACCACAAGTATTCATATCTCCATATGTCCTCAGTGGATAGCCATTTTGTTAGCTGTACAGTCGTCCTTGTGAATGCGTGGGCAGCATGCCCAAGAGGCAAATGTTATGATGTGGGTTTGAACCCCCAAAGTGGGTTAAATATCCACACTCAAAGCCTCAACATAAGATTATGTAACAGACATCTTGGAAAATAAATATTAGAAGAATACAGAACACACCCTACAGCTAGTATGCCTTTTATACAGTATTTGCATGATAAAGTGTATCTACAGTCTTTTGATGTGAGCATATGCTGAAAGAGCTGCTATCACACTGTGAATGCATTGGCATATGATCTGGTGACCCTGTTTGGAAATGATAAATGGCTTGTCATTTTTAGGTTAATTGCATCTTTATTATGCTTTGTTAATATACTGTCAAGGATATTTGCTACTCAGAGGAAATGAGAATTTAACTGTGAGCACCTTGTGTACATAGCAGGTCGGTTTGGGGATTTTATTTCACCAGTGATCCATTTGTTTTTTGTTTTGTTTGCCTTTTTTTCATGTCAACTTCTAGCTCACTGAATGCTTTGAGTTTGTGAAGTATCTGTGGAAGATGACGTAAAATCTGACATACAGTGACGTTTTTTTTACTATGAAACACATATAGTACTTTTTAACATACTGTAAATGACATAACATAAAATAAAAATATTGATTACAGTTTATGGTCAAAGTATATATTGTATAAGATAGTAGACATATTTTTGTATTTGTATTTCTCATTGTTTCTCATGTATCTGAATGTTGGCCACTATTTGTGGGAAAGTATCTTCAGGATAAACTTTGATTCATCATATGACTTTCAATTGTACTTTGTTTTTTTAAAGTGGTTATACATATATTTTGAGTTAAAAATCATATTTTAGTTGTTAGGATTTGTTGGTATATTAACATGATATCATTTATCATCAAACAACTAAAAAACAACAATATATAGGCGGTGTGACAAGTCATGGTTAGACTAACACAGTGTGTGTGTGTGTGTGTGTGTGTGTGATAAAAGCAATAAAAATTACATAGAAATGATAGAAAATTGATAGAGCTAATGTTAGAGGGTAAGGTTATTTTTTAATAACAGTTGTGTACAGTAAGTGTAGGTGGTAGAGATGTGTCTTTAGACATTTATTGAAGATAGCTAAGGACTCAGATCAAATTGGGCAGGACATTTCTCCATCAGGGAACAGTTAAGGTTAATGTCTGTGAAAAGTGATTTTGTGCCTCTTTGGGATGGTACCACAATGCACCATTCACTTTGTGCACGGAGTGCAAACTTCTTGAGGGCACATAAGTTTGAAGTTGTGAATTTAGGCAAAGGGGTGCAGAGCCAGAGGTTGTTTTGTAGGCAAACATCAATGCCTTGACTTTTATGCAAGCAGCTATTGGTAGTAAGTGAAGATTTACAGAGGTATGAAAGGCACTCTTTTTAGTTTGTTAAAGACTACTCTTTAAATATTGTTGCAGAGGTTTGATAGAACAGACTGGAAGACCTACCAAGAGAGCATTACAATAGTCCAGTCTGGACAGAAAGTTGCACAAGGAGTTATGTAGCATGTTCCAATAGAAAGATTCGGATTTGCCTAATGTTGTATAAGGAGATCTGCAATTATAGTTATGTGGTCTGTGAAATTCAGCTGATCATCAATTACAACTCCAAGGTTCCTGGATCCTGGAGTTATGGTTGATGTGTCTGGCTGTACGGAGAAATTATGGTGAAGTGTTGGGTTGGTTTGGTTAAAACCACAAGCTGTTCTGTATTGGCCAGGTTGGATGAAAAGTAATGGTTCTTCATCCAGCAAACAATGTCTGTTAGACATGCTGAGAGGCAAGAAACTATCATTAAATAATCAGAATGGAATGATACGTAGAGTCGAGTGTCATCAGCGTAACAGTTATATGAAAAGGCATGTTTCTGAATGACAGAACCTAATGATACCATATGTAGATAGAGAAGAGAAGTGGACTAAGAACTGAGCCCAGAGGCATCCCACTAGCTAGATGTTGTGACTCCTCCAAAATACCTTGAAGGACCTATCTGAAATGTAATATTTGAACTACTGGAGTGCAGTACCTGAGATGCCCTGTTCCATTTGGGTTGACAGTAGGATCTTGTGATGAACCATGTCAAATACACATGGCATACACCAGTGTGAAAGAATATGTTAATCCTGTGAGTGAGTACAGGTACAGCTGGAAGAGATATGGCTTGAAGGAGATGAGATGGAATAGGATCAAGTGGACAAGCAGTAGAATGATTGGAAAGAAGACTTCTGATAGTTTGGAGACTTATGCCTCTAAAAGTGGAGAGAAGGATATGAGCGAGTGTATGTTTGCTGTTAAGATGTGTTTGACAGTTTGTGATGTGGAGAATCTGTTGAGTTTGTGAAGGAGCCAGGGGGCAGAATTGGTGGTGCAGGCTGGCCTGGAAGAGAGGAGGCAGACTGTGTCTAAACAAGGCATCAGATTGGAGCACTGTGTACTGTTAGAATCAAGTGATAAGAACTGTGGAAGTGAAGATGAAAATTATTAGAGAAAATTATATTTGCATGTGATACAGCATAATACCAAATGCAATATACATTTACTTTAATACCAACCATAATGACCAGAATTGCACTTCAGATTGGGCCAGCATTCAACCATCCTGAACTACCAAGCAGTGCCCTAGCAACACTAGAAAGACAACTGGATTGTGGGAGCAAACTTTGTAAGCACCACTCACATTTTCTTCTGAAAATGCAAAACAAGCTTGTTGGTCCAGAAATTACACACTTCAAAACAGCTAGCCTTTAAAAAGGTTATTATGGTGTCTCCATTAATAAAGGTTGGTGTGTCTGACAGAGATGTACTGTTAGTTTATGAGATGGAGGCCATGTTGTGTTCTCTACAGGAAGCAGTACTCCTTTGAGACAATTCCATCTGTGGTGTTCTCTACACAGGTAAGCATATTCCCAAAACGCATTAATGATTTAATGTATGTATTTCATGGACTGTAATATGTCATATACAAGCCCTTAGAGGAAAAAAAAATGCAATGTAGGTTTTGCTGCTCTTTCTCATTCACTCTTATTTATTGATTATACTAGAGTGAAGGTGAGGTCACTGGCTGCACATCTTTTTTCTAGTCCCTTTGTCCCTTAACGTATGTTTCCTTGTCAAGTTACTATCAAGAAACTGCTAAACTTAAACTATTTCATTTCACTCGTTCCAAACATGCATGATCTTCTTTTTTCTGTGAAAGGTATTCTAAAGAATGATGTAGGCAACTGGCACATGACAAAATTTAGATTTTTTTGGTGAACTACTCCTTTGAAGAATTTAAGTATATTTCATATAGGTTAAAATCTTTGTAGAGGTCATACTTCAATACTTTATTTTGGTGGCACTGTGGCTTAGTAGATAACGTTGTCACCTTACAGCATGAAGTTCTCTGGGTCACAGATGGACAGAAAATTAAGAGATAGCATTTGTGAATTATTTTATTTATGTTAGGAAAAAGTGGTAGTCTTTCTGACTACAAGTCATTGCAAAAGCTTTTTTTTCTTACCCAAAGCTTTTAAAAAGCAAACTGCGGGGACAGTTCCCTGGGCTAACCTGCAGGCTTAAGTACGTTGCTCCAGGGAATCATGGTTACATGGTTAAGGACTAATGCAAGATAATGATGACATAATGACTGTTTAAACACATACGTAGACTTGTTATTTATCCAACTGACCTATTGTTGTTAGATATATTATCATTATTGTACACATTCAAAATTAGTGATGGTGAAGATGATCAATGCTTTAGGGGTTAGGGCTGCCAATCACTTAAGAGTTTAATTGAATATGATTAGTCTGTTTAACACAGCTAACATATTTATCTATTTGCCTTTAACCCTTGTGCTATACTGATAATTCTATACCAAATTTGGTGTCGTTCTACAGTATATTACCATCAAATCTTGGATTCAATATCTTTGTCATCTGGTTTTCCTTCAGTTAGCACAGTATTTGTATTTCTTTTTGTTACTGATAGTCATAGCCCTCATTGATCTGAAATTATGCCTTTTAAGGTAAAAAAAACATGATTTGTGTAGAATTTTGTTCAATGTGCATTAGCGCAGATAAATGAGGCCCATGACCAGTCCCTTACAAAACCTGTGCTAACTGAAAGAAAACAAATAAAAATTTAAGATTCAAAGACTGTATACAATATTTGGTGCTGTAATATTATAATAAAACAAGAAATTTCTAAACGTTTTTGTAGGCCAGAGAGTTCCCCACAGCATTCCCAAAATGATTTGTTTTTTCCATTTCAGTTAATGTATCATCACAGCTCAACAAGATGAACTAAATGGATTTTAATATATTGACAACAACCCAAACTGGGTTTGACATCAAACCATTGGCCAAGTGTGAAGACACACAAGACTGTACGACATTTGACAGCAACAGATTTATAACGACTGTATGAATAATTACTTAATGATTTGTGTTCCTCAAGCAAACCTCTCATAAGGGTTCAAAAGACATTGACTACTGCTTTATATCAACCAAGTCTGTCCTATCAGATCATCCTCTGTGTTTCACAGAAGAAAGAAAGCAGAACAGTACGATGGTGAGGATTAATTATCAGAATTTTCATTTTTGTTTGAACACTTACTGTACAGACAAGGCTGCAGAATCTCACCCCTGTATTTCTACATGATTGTCTGTACGTTCTGAAGCAATATTAGCAGTCTGTTCACATAAACACTCTTTGCCTCTTGGTGGTGGACAGATTGGATTCCTCTGCCTTAGGTCTAGACATGTAACACACACACAGAGAGAAACATTTTATTCATCTATATATTACAACTGTCTGGTAGTGTATAACAATATTTCTTTGTTATTTTATCTCTCTTTTTTTCATTCATCTTCTATGTCTTTTTCCAGGAGGGGTGGATGTATAGGAAAGATGGATAGAAGGAGGGCTCCCACAAGAGAGAGATAAAGCTATCTTTCCCTCTCCATAATTAACCGGGTTTCGGTAACAAGCCTTTGGGCTTTGCCGTTGCCATGGTGACCTCCTGTCCACAAGTTTTTCATCTGAGCCTCTGACAGTGTGAGTACTTGGACTCTCTCCATCTCAGCCTATCATTCCCATTTTGATTTGTACATATTCCCTCTCCGCGCTGTTCATTTCTCCATATTCCCGCTTCTCTCCATATCTCCATACACACACTTGAAGCCCCTTAGAGCACTTACTGCTTCCAGACACATCAGTTTTAAGAGCAGGGCCTGAGATCAGGCAGCTTTACTAACATCACTTCATATTACCAGCAGGTCAGCATAAATAATATCACAAATACACACACACTGCTTGCTGCCCTCCACACAAGCCTTTTCAGCACAACACATACAGTGCTGCAATTATCCGAGCTCAGACAGCAGCAAAATCAACAACACTGTGTAAGGAGTGTTCTGTCCCAGGAGGCAGATGAGATATCCTAAAGAAAAAAAAATGGAATTTAGTACAAAATGTGAGACTGATAATGTATAAATCACTCATTTGCAAGTAACAATGTCCAAACATGTCCAAATGTGAGGGGGTAATGGTGAAATCTGGACGAAAATCATACTGTAAAAGTAGGAAGTGCTTCCACTTCACTGTAATTGACTGATTACATTGTCAAAGACATAATGACTGCCAGTAATGTTTGCAATTAATTCACAAATATGCATGAATAGGAAAAACTGGTAGAAATTAATGGAAAATTTGCTGAATGAATTGATCACATCCATACGTTTTGTGATGCATCCATACACAGGGCAATGTAATGTTTCATGAAAAATTGTGATAGTTTGCTTTTGTATGTAATATCAGTAACAAATATTAAGCAATAACAAACCACTTTTTGATACATTTATGTGTGTATCCCCACCCTCCATTTCGGAGAAACCACAGTATCTATAATATGGGTTTGGAATTAAATTATGAATATTTATTTTTTGCTAACTGCCACTTTAATTCATTAAAATTATGAGGGGTTACACGGATATTTTAAATACAAGCATTTAAAATAATTATTTAGTAGATGGTTGATTCATAATTTTACAGGTTTACGGTAAAATCTTGATTTGTTTGTCTGCTTGATATGTTATATCCTCCCCATCTACAATAGCCTGCAGTCCCAGACTCATTCACTTACTCTAATGTCTTTAATACTTATCCCAGTCTATGTGATCTAATTACAGTCTGGGTTCCCTATATTAACGTCATTTACGGCAGACGCAAATGGGGGAGGGTGGAGGAGGAGCACCAAGGAGGGGTGAGAGTTTAGTTGACTTGCAGAAACTAAATCCAGTGCAAAGGCTAATTTGGATATAAGGGTGGACTGAGTTCTTAAGAGTAGGCATACAAAATTCACCATCACAGCAGTAATTACAGCCTTAAGTCTCTTTGAGTATGATGTGACATGTTTTGCACTCCTGGATTTGGGTATTTTCTGCCATTCTTTTCTTCAGATCCTCTCAAGCTCTGTCAGAATGGATATGGACCACCTGTGAATTGTCATTTCCAGGTTTCTCCATGAAGTTTATTTGGATTCAAGTCCAGTCTCTGGATAGGCCATAGAGTTGTTCTCTGTTTTGGCTGTGTGCTAGGGTTATTGGCAGCTGAACCCTAGACCTAGCCCTGACAGTTTGAACAGGTACTGAACACTCTGGACCAAGTATTCATTAAGGTACTTGCTGTACTGTATTCAGCTGCATTCAGCTTTCCTTCCATCCTTTGTGTGAGAGCATAATGTTAGTAGCATCAGTGTGCTTCATCATTGGGATAGTTTTGTCCTGGTGATAAACAAGCTTGAAACTGCAATCTTGAAATTGCAAACCTGAGAATCTTGTTTTTCATGTTCAGATATCCAATTGATATCTTTACCACACATCATCTCTGGAGCTCAGCCAGAGTGACCATCAGGTTCTTACTCACCTCACTTACCAAGGCACTTCCTTCTTGATTGCTTAGACAGACAATTCTAGGAAGAGTTCTAGTTGTTCCAAACATTTTCCATTAAAGAATTATGAAGGCCAGTGTGCTCTTGGTAACCCATGCAGCAGAAAAATGACGATCCCCAAACAAGTAAGAAAAAACTGAATGCGCCTGAGGTAGTCTAAAAGTAAAGATTTTGAATACTGAATACTCATGTTTGCTTTGCCATTATGGGGTATGTGTGATGAAATAGAATAATTTGCATATGTGCAATTTTAGTATTAGGCTAAAACATAAGGATTGGGGAAACATTCTAATATATATAATATAATAAGTAATATTTCTGAAGTCTTAGGTTTTTCTTTTGAGACCCTGGTAAGCTCACCTCAATTACAGGGCATGGTTTAAAGTATGTGGATATCTTCGTCTAATAAGATGTTTGGCTAAATCTGATACACCAATTAAAGGCTGCCTAAAATTAGATCAAGATTTGTAGAAGAAAAATCCTACCTTTTTCTTTTCAAATTTTAATGCCACTGTACAAAGTAATGTCTAGACTTTTGGGGTGAATTGTAAATTGTAACAGCAAGCCAATACCCATCACCCAACATCAGTTCTTAACCTCGATGCTGCTCTTCTGTCTGAAAAAAGAACAATTCCTTCCAACAATAGTTTAAATCATCAACAGTAAAAACAAAGAAAGTATAAAATCAATATACTGTCATCCACTATACAATTGTGGCAGAAGGGGTTAAGTACCAGTATTGTTGAGAGATATTTATCACAACCACCAATTAGTGCCAAATGCAGCCTATTTAGAGCTGTGTAAAGTGCCACATTCAACGTGCCCGTTTTACTCTGGCTAGATATTAAATCAACAAGTTTTGTTAAAGGTCCCATATTGTTAAATCTGAAAATTCCTGGCTTTTTTCAGGATAAGTGAGGTCTAGGGGCTATGTAACTACCATATAAGTTTCAGACAGTCATGAAGTATAAAGTCTACATAAAGTAGCTGTGATTTTTCACGAGCCGTTGTGACTTCCGTAACAATGTAACAATGTCACCGCCTTCAGTCATCACCCGAGCACCGCCCACAGTCCATGACGTTGCTGAGCAACAACAACACTGAAACATGTCGAATAGGTTAACTTTAACAGACAAAATCAGATCGTGTGACCTGTACGCTCACTCCAAGGATGGGTGATCTGACAGGATTGTTACTATGAGGTGAATCACATCTAACGTGTAAGTTAAATGTAAATGATCATATTGTGTCAAAGCAGCTTTACAGTATTAAACAGGAAAGATGATGTGTTGAAATAGTGTTATGTTCTCCTCAGGCCAGATGAAACCAGCAGTTTAATTCTGTGCTACAACAAAGTAAGATTGTGCAGAGGACTCATCTGGTTCCCGTGGTCTTGTCCCGATGAAAAGGTCTTTGGAGGTGATCTGTCTCTAGTTGACATGGTCTCTGCTGACACTTAGGGCTGTCGAGGTCTGTAGGTACTGATCCACCATCTGGACTAGGGACGGACTGGAACCTAGTGGCTACAGCTGATCTGGATAAAGTCTAATATATATATATATACAGTACAGGCCAAAAGTTTGGACACACCTTTTCATTCAATGTGTTTTCTTTATTTTCATGACAATTTACATTGGTAGATTCTCACTGAAGGCATCAAAACTATGAATGAACACATGTGGAGTTATGTACTTAACAAAAAA
>JAUCMR010000107.1:22456860-22467341 GCA_032357425.1 Enteromius argenteus
AATGTAAATGGTCATGAAAATGAAGAAAACACATTGAATGAGAAGGTGTGTCCAAACTTTTGGCCTGTACTGTATATTAAAAATTTTTATTGGTCTACCATAATTCAGCATTCAAAATTGCTCATCACCACTGCAATAAAATCTTATAATGTCTCCCTACTTGGGAGATCAGTCTCTCCCTATGGATCTACCCACAAAGGTATCTTTGAAGTACCGGGTGGGGTTCAACAGGACAGCCATGCCCAAAGACCTGAATAAAGTTTAAGCTGAACTGTGCTTTAATTATGACCAGCCTTTTCCTGGTCTGCAGTGCTCAGTTCCCAGTCGGCACACAAACACCATGCCCCTACTTCCCATTTTAGTAACTGCACTTTATTTCCATTATTTCATTGAGTACAATAATGACAAACTGATTATGGCTTAATGGCAGCAAGCTACTTTTAATGAGGACAAGTCTGGGTAGACACCGGTTTTAGAGCTTTATTAATGTTTGCTGTCTTTACCCATACAGAAATGTAATACATGACATTTTCCACAAGAGTGGTATTACCATGTTAGTATATGGCAATATATTATCACATACAAATATCCTGGATATACAGTAAACAAAGATAAAGGTTTATAAAATATCTCAATAGCTATAGTAAAATTTATAGATCTAAAATCTATGTAACTATTTTTTTTTTTTTTTTTGAGATGTAGAGTATGTTAACAAGTTCACACTTTAATGTAAGGTTTAATTCTCACTATTATCACGAACATACCATTAAATATGACTTTTGCCTCAATAAACTCTGTCTTTGCTATAGTTTTAGCATGACGCAGTTCACATTTTCCCGTCCTGTGCCGTGTTGCATTTGCACCTATTTGTATGCCGATGGGCATGCTGGTCTAAAAAAGTGTGTCTAGGCACATTGTTGGAGCGTTGTTATTTTAAGTAACTGAAAATAGACTGCGCCATAGACCAACTCAAACCTGGTCTAAAGTCAATGACGTAATATTTTGTTGTCATATAAAGAGTGTGTTAGACGAAAATGCGCCTCTGGGTGGGTCCACAATGTGCAATCACTTTGCTTATTACAAACAGGGACGCAGCATCACGCTAACATGCTGATTATTAAAATTAAAGGATTACAGTGTAAAAGAATATTATTGTGTAGGCTACATAAATATAAAAATGTCATACATGTCATAATAATTTTTGTGTAAGAATAAGCCTACCTATTTGCTCGCTCCATCTTACAGGGAATGTGAGATGAGACTCTGATTGGGTTATTGCATGTTATGCCCAAAAACACACCCCTTAATACTCATTAAGAGAATAGGAACAACCTTTTTAGACCATGTGCCAGGAGAGCCGATTGCTTTTACTGTCATTGTACTATAGGAAAAGTGGATTTGGAAATGCATATAAAATGTTGTATGCATATACATGTTTTTCTTATTAATGTTTAACATGCACGTCAATGTGTTACATATACAATATCAACATATATTGGCAAGCATTCACTCTTTGACTCATCCACTCACCTCAGTAAACAAGGACGCTGCAAATACACACACACACACACGCACAATCACTGTTCAGGATCACACACAGACTGTAAATAACTCTTTATGTTTACTGGGAATATACTTACCTTCATCATCATATACTGCAATTGTCTACTATCTCTGGCTGGCACTCTACATGACACTTCTATGTTCAATAAACCACCTGCATCTGAGTTCTTTTACATTTGCTTAGTTTTTGCCTAGACTGCTGACTATTAACACTACACAGCATGTTCAGATCTTCCCCATGCTATTGATATTGTCTAGGCACTGTTTCATCAGCTACATAGAGCTCTAACGGCTGCCATTTCCAACCCTTCAACAGCATCTGCTACAACATTAAAAAATGCTGGGATAAATTCAACCCAGCACTGCAGAAAATATGACCCAGTCGTTGGGTTACTACCCAGAAGGTTGGGTTAAACATTTCACCCAACCCCTGGGTCAAAACAACCCAATAGCTGGGTTTTTCCATATTTTACCCACCGCTGGGTTGTGTTTAACCCAGCATTTTTTAGAGTGTACTTCCTGTCTTACAGGGCCCCCTCTTTGGGAGCTAGTGCCACACTAGTGGATATAGGTCTTTTACTATCCCCTATGCTTTCTTCTGCCTCTGGTGATCTCTCTATCCCTATAGCAAATCACACTCTGTTGCTCATGAGGACTGCAGTGGCTTTCTATTGTAAGTCCTCCCGCAATAAAGAAATGCAGCACCATTGCTTCTCAACTGAGAGAGTAAAAGTTGTATATATTGTGTGTTCAGGGCTGAAAATGTGAAAGGAAGCAGAATAGACTCAAGTACATGCTGGCTTTTTCATTTCCGTGTCCGCAATGGCCACTATCAAGGTTCTTGTACAAGGTCATGTCAAATGGATTGGTCTTCAACGCTGTCATAACTAAATCTCAAATCTTCTTTTCACCAAACCTTCATAAATTTCTACAATATAATAATAATAAGATATATTTTATAATATTTTAATCCTTGTCTGCTTCTCCTCGAAAGTTAATTAGGACACCATCAGTCAGGAGCTCTTGTCCATCAAGCTGGACCTGGAGGAGTAGCATCATTGGCTCGACAGTTTCTATTTCTCCTTCCAGGTGATAACCAATCAGTGCAACTTGGAGTCCCTCAGATTCTTTCAGGTTCCTTGGTTCCAGGTTCTTATTCTTCACACACTTCCAGTTTACCAACATATATCATCTAATAACCAATAAGTTCAAAGGTGGATGCTCTGTTTAGACCCCAGAGCAAGCATGTACTGTACTGTACCTGAGTTTATTTACCTCCTCTAAATGGACCCTTCTCCGTCAAACCACTGCCAGCTCTGCTTCCTCTAAGCTATGCATCCTTACTACACTGGTCTTCACAATCCTGTGAGGTACACATAATAAAAAGGTGAGTTAACAAAATGAGAACTTGACAAGGACAAGGAGTGAGCATGTTCAGAGAAAACAGGGAAATTATTTTTTTCTTTAAATATGTACATATGAAAGGTTCACATTTATTATATACATATTATTATATTTAGGCCTGTATAATTTTGCTATATCTATTTTATATACAGCATGTTTTAAAATTCGTAATTATATTCAGATATACTGTATGTAACTTATGTAACCCTCTGGCGTTCTGTACCTGGATGAATAAAACCATTCACAGACATCTATGGATGTCTATGACAATATTGTTTAGATTTATAAGTAGTATAGAAGTGTGAGAAGCATGAGATGTTTAGTAATAGTCAATCTATCTTGCAAACACACATTGCTGGTCCATTCCATAGAGCTGAGAGTAACATACCATATAATGATGCCCTTCCTCTTTCTTTGCTTTACTTTGGTGATACATTTGCACTGCCATACTAAAATAAGCATTAAACTGAAATAAACAAAGGAGAGTTGAGAAACTATACAGTAAATTGTTTGCTTATAGGCTTATTGGCCATATTTAAATTTTAGTCTAATTTTGAATGTCATCTTATCTATACAATTAGGGATAACTTGATACTAGCTTTTTGCTAATTAGTTGTGCTTACAAAGTGTGCTGTTATTTCTGTAAAACAAAAATTGGTCATACTGGCTAACAACAGTGAAGATGATACCATAATAATGTCCTATTTAGCAAACACCTTAGCATTGTGGCAGTGAGTGGCAAGCACATTTTCTTCATAAAATGTAAAAATCACATTTATAATGCATTTATTGCTATGCTCCCAACTGTAAATAAACCACTGAAACACTACAATCAATGTGTCCTACTCTTCCTGTCTCTTGGGGTCTGGTTCGCATTCTGACAGATACATTCTCCCAGTGCAATGAAGAGAGCTTAGCCTGAGCATAGACATGTGACTCCCATGGGGGCTCTCTGAGCAGTTTGGATGGGACATAGACAGAGCACCATAATCAGGGTTCAACATCACAAGGCTAATGCGGATATGCATGGCCTTCTCTGTAATGGATGCTGTCAGAAACCAACATCTCCCTGATGGCGTGTTCAGAGAACACTTGCCTTTTGTGTGTGTGTGTACAGTATGTGAACCCTGGCTGTCCCACCGGAAATTAAAAGCCTGTGTGGTCTTGTTTTTAGCTTCTAATGGAATAGATAACATAATCACGTGAATAAGGCAACCTTCATATTAGCATTATTGTCAAGCAGTTGAAACTAGTGAAAAGTATTTATTGTGACCTTTATAAAAAAATAAAAATATCTGATATTTTGAGCCAAGACAATATCCTTCACAGGAATGAGAGTTTAAATGACACATAATAGTTTTATAACAGAACTCAATCAAATAATGTTTAATTAAACCAATAAATTATCATTTTAACTTTCACCAATGTATTTATTTAAGTTGTGGTAATAGTGTTTTTAAGTGTACGATCTGACTCAACTTTACACTGCATACATACTGTATTTATTCATTTGTCTTCATTTGCTGAGCTAATGCAAAGGACTGTGTCTAATGTGCATTTGTTGGATTTCTGTTGTCTAAATTATTGTTGGGCTTTTTGCTTGCGTTTGTAGAGAAGGGCCCCGGGCCGGCTGGGGACAATGAACACAAAGGCTGGCAGCACATCAGCAAAGAAGTGCCAGCAGCTGCTCTCTCTTAGGGGGTGGTTGGGTAGGTTTGTAAAGAGCACAACTAGAATTATAAGGCACACTTATTTATAACTTTTTCATTTCTAAAGCCTAAACAATATATATATATATATATATATATATTGTCACAAATGGCAAAGGAACACAGGACAACGAGGTAGAAAATAAACAAAATCCCCGAAGGGTGTATTTGTTCACAATAATGGGTTCAAAAATAAAGGCAATAAGGTGGGAATCATAAAGGAGTTCCCGAAGCCCAAATAGTCCTGTTTCTGTCCCCTGAGAGATGCAGGAATGTCAGGATCAAGTGCTGGCTTCTGAGGAAAGAGGAGAGACACGTTAGATTCAGCATGTGTGGAGATCAAATGAAGCTCGTCTTCCGGGGCGCCTCGCACGGCTTATCTGGCCGCGAGCTGACGAGATGCAGCTGGGCCTGATCAGCCGCTGATGAGTCTTGCCGGTGCTCCCTCGTTGGTTACCAGGGCAACGCTGATCTGAACTCGGGACGCTCGTCACACTCCCCCTCCCAAGCGTTGTCCTAGTCCTGGCGGAACAGAATGGCAGACATAAGGGGGAAATTTGGGGGTGGGTCGGGAGTGAACCCTGACAGACCTGCAAAAGCTGACCACAGTCGAGAGAGTCCGTCCGCGTTGTTCTGGGCCGCCCCGGCCCGGTGGTGGACGTCAAAGTGGTAGTCCTGGAGCGCGAGGAACCACCGTGTGACCCAGGCGTTGGTGTCCTTCACCCAGGCCATCCAGTGTAGGAGTGCGTGGTCAGTGACGAGTGTGAACTTATGGCCCAGCAGGTAATACTGCAGCTCCAGGACTGCCCACTTGACCGCCAGGGCTTCCTTTTCGACGGTGGCATACCGTCGCTCGGCTGGGTTCAGCTTCCTGCTGATGTAGAGGATTGGGTGTTCTTCTCCGTCCACGACCTGGGACAGCACGCCTCCCAGGCCGACGTCCAAGGCGTCCGTTTGCAGCAGGAAGGGGCAGCTGAAGTTCGGGGCGCGCAGGACGGGCTCGCTGGTGAGCGAGTCTTGATAGCCTGGAAGGCTCTTTCAGCATAGTCGTTCCACCTCATTTGCTCTGGCTGCCCCTTCCTGGTCAGGTCTGTCAGAGGGGCGGCTATAGAGGAGAAGTTAGGGATGAAACAGCGATAGTACCCCGCCAACCCTAAGAACGCTCGTACCTGGGTCTTGGAGCGGGGTTGCTGGGCCACCCGGACGGCCTCCACCTTCTTCTCTTGGGGCTTGATCATTCCACGTCCAACTTGGTAGCCCAGGTACTTAGCGTCGAAGAGTGCGAGATGGCACTTCTTAGGGTTGGCGGTGAGTCCAGCCCTCCTTAGCTCCCTCAGCACCCTCCGGAGCCGCTCCAGGTGGTCCTCCCAGGTCTCCGAGTGTATCACCACATCATCCAGATAGGCGGCGGCATACTGTTGGTGTGGCCGGAGAAGGATGTCCATGAGCCGCTGGAATGTGGCGGGAGCCCCATGTAGGCCGAAGGGAAGGGCCCGGTACTGCCAGTGGCCGCTGGGCGTGGAGAAGGCGGTTTTGGGCTTTGCTTCGTCGGACAGCGGGACTTGCCAGTAACCCTTTGTGAGGTCTAGTGTGGAGATGTACCGGGCCCTTCCCAGGCAGTCGAGTAGCTCGTCTACATGGGGCATGAGGTAGGCCTCAAACTCTGAGACCTCATTGAGCCGGTGGAAGTCATTACAGAACCAGAGGGTGCCGTCAGGCTTGGGAACTAGGACGATGGGGCTGGACCAGAAGCTGCGTGATGGTTCGATCACCCCTAACTTCAGCCTCTGTTCTACCTCCATCTCTATAGCCTGCCAACGAGCCTCAGGGATCCGGTGGGGCCGCTGTTTGACGATCACTCCGGGAGGTGTTTTGATCTCGTGGTGCAGGACGTGGGTCCGCCCGGGCACTGGAGAGAACACATTGGAGAACTGACCGATCAGATGTTGGAGTTCCGTCTTCTGGGTGGCCTACAGAAGCGCGTTGGTGTCCACAGTGAGGGGTTCAGAGGACGCGAGTGCAGCCACCTGGTCTCTGATCCCGACCCACCTCTTCAACAGGTTTACATGATACAGTTGTTCGGTTCGTCTTCGGCCCGGCTGTCTCACCCGGCAATTCACGGGGCCGACTCGTTCCGGGATGGTATAAGGGCCCTGCTAGGTAGCGAGGAACTTACACGCTGAGGTCTGGACCAGGACCATCACTCGGTCGTCGGGCTGGAATTCGCGGGGCTGGGCTGCCCGGTCGTAGTGTCGCTGCTGTGCCTACTGGGCTTTGGTGAGATGGTCTTTCACCAGCGGCATGACACGGTCGATGCATGGCTGGCTGCTGTTGTTCCCAGGCCTCCTTGGCGACATCTAGCAGTGGCGGCCGAACAGGAGCTCAAACGGCGTGAACCCGGTGGAGGCTTGAGGGACTTCTTGGACACCGAAAAGCACATAAGGGATCATGAGGTCCCAGTCCCAGTGATCTTCGGCCACTACCTGCCGTAGCATCTGCTTCAGGGTTTGGTTAAAGCGCTCCACCAGGCCATCCGTCTGAGGATGGTAAGGTCTGAGGATGGTAAACGGAGGTTTGGAGGCATTTTACCTTGAGGTGGGTAAAACCATGAGCCATGAGACGGGACTTGAACGGGGTGCCTTGATCGGTCAGTATCTCCCTCGGGATGCCGACTCGGGTGCAGAGCAGGAAGAGCTCGTTGGCGATGGCTTTGGCTGTGACTTTCTGCAGTGGTATGGCCTCTGGAAACCGGGTGGCATAGTCAACGATCACAAGGATGTGTTCATGCCCCCGGGCAGACTTCAGCAGCGGCCCTACCAGATCCATCCCGATGCGCTCGAAGTGCACCTCGATGATGGGCAGTGGAATGAGTGGACTGGGGGGAGGCGGTCTAGACGAGGTCCTTTGACAGGTGGGACAGGCTTGACAGAATCCCCGGACTTCAGCCTCCATCCCTGGCCAGTGGAACCGGTCTCTAATTCTTTGGAGGGTCTTGGCGGCGCCGAGGTGGCCGGCCAGGGGATGGGCATAAGCGAGCTCCAGCATGCCTCCGTCTTTCCTTTGGGGACCACAAGCAAATGTTTTTTCTGCCCTCTCCGCTAGGCGACACAGTACAGCAACCCGTTCTCCACGACGAAGTGAGGAAGAGGATGGGGGCCAGGCTGAACGTCCTTGCCCTCCAGGAAACCAGAGACGTTTTGCAACATGTGTTGTTTTACACAACTTAGTAATGTAATAAAAACAATTTTAGCTATAATTTCAACTTCTAGCTACATTTCCTCAACAATGCTTAAATTAGAGTTGTAAAAGATCACTTTACTTTTAATAGATATCTTGCACTCCCAGACCTGGAGGAAGACCAAATGCTTGAGGAACCAGCTTTGGAGATCAATGAGACAGTAGACGAAGATGTATCTGGGTGTTATATTCGACAAATGATTGAAGAAAACATTTTCTCTGTTTGACTGAGAAAACTAAAAGAATTGAAAATGTCTTGAAATGCACTTGACACATTTTAATTTATTAATCAAACCAATATTTGCAAACACTTCATACAGAGGATCAGTAGTTTCTTCTGAAATATTATATAATCCTAAAATAATTTAAACAGAGAACTACCTTAATATTCACTTAAATACATGTCAAATCTATTAAATACACTTACTTACACATACAAACATTGCTGTCATTTAACTATTATTATAATAGTAAATTGTCATTTAACTGTTACTATAAGTAGTTAACTGACTAATTCTTGGATATTAGTCAATGAGATCTACAGTTTATCTCCAAGTTTCTGTAGCTCCAACGTTAGCTTAGTTTCCTCTAATTCCAGTTTTTCTATTTCTATGTGTTTCTAGTGTTAATACTTCCAGTATATGGTTCATGGTAGAGCTGGGCGGTATAACCAAAAATTTATATCACGGTATTTTTCAAAATTATATCGATGTCACGGTATTTGACGGTATTTTTTTTTTCCATGCATGACTAGATGACAACATTTACATATGATGGTTGTTTGATCAACGTCAGATTTTTTAAAGCCGAAGTATTTCCACACAACCGACATGGCTCCTCTTTTTGGAAGAAGTTCCTCTTTGTCTGTGACATTAGGTGCGTTCGACTTCATGAGGCGCCGCAAGAAATCGGCTGCCGTCTTACAAAATGCATTCTGGTAAGATCATTTGCCCGACTTTGATCGGCGCTGCAGCTGCCTTTCGATCACATGTGCCATCAAAGTACCGTGAGAGCAAAACTAGAGCAGTCACAGAGGTCAGGCGCTGCAGTTGCTCAAAATCGGCTGCGAAATCCTTGATGACGACACACTTTATTGTCATTAGTCAGATTATGTGACGACAAGCACGATGTATGCGGCGTGTTTTTTCTTAAAAAAGTTCCTGTATGTAATCAATGTTTATATAGAATATCTGATATTCAAACAAAACATTAATGATGAAAACTTCAATCGCATTCAGTTCTTCTGCTATGATCAAGGAAAAAATTGCGTGGTCTGCCATAATGACGTTGATTCAGCAAACTACGGAAACCTGTAAGTGTCCGACCTGACAGCCGCCTCTTTACTCTTCCCCCGACTGCAAGGGGCAGCTCTCGCCAGCCGGTGGCAGGCTAGTGTAGTGCATCTCGAACGCACCTATTTTCTTCGTTCATGCTGTTCAACGCTCAACACACACACAGGCCGTGCTTCCACCGCTTTCATGCAGACGCATACAGCTTATTTGGTACCACTGCCAAACAATCCCCCTCTCAAACAATGACCCGCGGCGGGACGTTCCACCACTTTGTGTTCCCGACACTTTGTATGCATACACTCACCGAGTGTATGCATATTGGGGTATATGAAAAATTAATATCATAAAAAAAAAAAAAAAAAAACACCGGTATTCGGTATGAAAAGGTATACCGCCCAGCCCTAGTTCATGGTTATCTTGGTTGCAGTGCCTTTCTGTGACTCTGTGTCTGAGCCTCTTCCCACAGGTGCCACTTGGGTGCTGTCCAAACTGTCTCCTTAAAAAAAATTTTTAAAAAAAACTATATTAAAAATTTATTTTAAAAAACAATGAATGGAAGAAACAATTTCTTGGTTGTAAATATTTCTTTGCAAGAATGCTGTTCCCACTACATGCTACTTGATACGGTGCCAGAGAGAGCTCAAATTGAATTAAAAAAAAACCTAAAAAAAAATGAAAATAACTTTATCAATTTGGCAATACGCGCCCTGCAAATGCTCACAACAAGAAACGTGCTGAAAATTATTTTGTATTTGGTTGTGTTGTGAGCATTCACAGTGTGTTTCCTTATTTGTTTGGGTTGTGAAAAAAATGTTTTCTCTTGGTTAAATATTGACTTCAAATCTTCCTATTTGTTGTTACAGTTTGGCAGAATGAAGGGGAAGCGGCCTTCTAGAGAAGGGCGCTACAGAGGCCACATCCTGCCCGAAGGGGGGTGACATGTGGAAATACTGATATAGACTAACCCAGGCCTGGGGCAGTGCAACATACGAACCTTTGTCTCTGAGGCAGGTCCCACCCAAGGAAGGGGGAGGAGCAACTGACAGCAGAGACAGACATAGTGGTCTGCCAAGGGAAAGTTCACCTTCAGGGAAACCTTACCGTGGAAGCATACACACATGGGATCACCCGCAGGGAATCAGCCATGTGGACACCTAGCTAGGGTGACCAGATGTCCCGAAAAATTCGGGACAGTCCCAAAATCTAAGCTGCTGTCCCGAATCCCGAATCCCGCTCTAATTGTCCCGAAAATTATACTGAAGCAAAATCTTAAATA
>JAUCMR010000107.1:22470151-22485745 GCA_032357425.1 Enteromius argenteus
CCTCCGCGTTTGAGTATTCCGCCACGCAACAAGGGGACTCGTTCAGATCATTCATCTCTCGTCTAGCCTCCGTGACAAAATGTTTGCTACAGATGCAAAAATTAAGAAGAATGAACCTAATCCAATTTTTTTTCATGACAGACAAACCTTTCGAAAGCAGTGTGTAAACATGATTGACACAACGTGTGCTCATATTTTATTTTATTTTATTTTATTTAGTTATTTTTTGTTTTTTGAGAAAATTTCAGACTCAGTGTGCAATGGACTTTAAAGTCTGTTTTGTCCTTTACTTCACTCTCAAAAGCTTTTGTATAACGGACCTTTGTATAGATATGAATATACTGTATGTGTAAGTTTACGTATCCATCCATATATTCCTTCATTCTCTACTTTAGTCTTTGATTTTATGCAATGTACAGTGTAAAATAATTTTCAAAGTTTTAAAACATACTAATAAATAATCTTTATTTACAAGAAAACAATATTTACTATATTTTTTTACTAAACTTTTACTTCAAAGTTCCATATTAAATTCAATGCTTTACTTGCTGTTTCATTTTTTATAATTATTTGTGAACTTTTATGTTATACATTTTTTAGTGTATAAAGGTCCTAGACTGCATGTCATTTTCGAAACAACTTTTGAAACTTTTCAAAAACTTCTTGCTTTTGTCTGCTGAAAGTGCTTTGGGAAGACATTTCATCAGCGAAACAATTGCATGTTGTTAAACAACAGTACGGTCCACTGAAGATGCACTTTTATCCCTCGCAGCCTTGTCATCATTCCTGTCAAACATTATATCCTAACTATAGCCTGACTATGGTTTATTCATGTGTTTTGGGCCGAAAAGCAAGGAAACACTCTGGACAGATGGCCAGTCCATCACAGGGTGTACATCATCTCAAATCCAAGGCTCAATTTCAAATTTAAAGGGCATTCTCAAATGAATATTGAAGGTGCACAACCACACTAAAACCATGTCTCTTAGCGCAATATGTTGTTCAGTCATGACTACCTACATTCAAAAAATGTGTAATGCATGACACGCATGGACCAACACAAACACATGCACTTATGCTTGACTAACCTCTCTCTCTCTCTCTCTCTCTCTCTCTCTCTGTGGGAGTGTGCAGTAATTATGTAGTCAGACTGTGTTTACAGATGCAAAAGCACTCTAATTTATTCCAACAGTTAGCGGTAATTCCCCACTTAAATTTATAGCTCCCCTCCACCATGAGGAGAGAGTCAGGAAAGAAATGAAAAATAGAGAGGCAGAAGGAAAGAGATGGAGACGAGGAAGCAGACTATGTTATTGACCAAGAGTTGTAAAAACACCCACAGCTTCCACACTCCCAAGGTTCTGTCTTTTTTCCTTCACTTGGACGTCAGCAATCGATCTTCTGCGCTCTGCCTCACGCTGAAAATTGGTAAAAAATATGACCTTCTCTATCAAAATAAGGCTGCTGAAAAATGACCTTTTGGAAGAGACAAAGCTAAAGTTCTGCTATAAGTGTAAAAAATTACACACAAGGCAAATGCCATTTTTAATAGTTTTTTCTTTAATCTATCTATCTGTTTGTTTGTTTGTTTGTTTGTGCTTGCAAAGGAAAGCATCAGTATTAATGTGTAACAAAAAATATGTTAAACAGACTTACACAATATTCATAACATCAGTTAGCAATTAAATAGTTAGCAAAAGGGACAGTGTTCTGGATCATCTATTTAAAGTTTAATGTTTGTGGTGATCATAACTCTTGTCTAGTCATGTCGCTTCCTTTAAAATATAGATGCCATAGTAACATTCTATGGCAGTTCAGTTCAGATAGTTGTTTTTATAGTTTTAAGCAGAACGTCACACAACAAACTTAGAAGTAGCAGTCATTCACCTTGTGATCACCTGTAGAAAGCATTTTCTGTAGGTTTTTATGGTTGATTTGTATTCAGTTTGCTGAATTTATAGTTTATAGTGTGGAAGAACACTATACCATAAATGACACTAAATGAAGATATTTTTGTGTTCTTAGGCCCCGTTTATACTAGTGGGTTTTCGTTTTAAAACAGCATTTTACAATGAAAACGATCCTTGCTTACACTGGTGTTTTTGCTATTGTTTCGTTTCAGAAACAATAGCAGTTTACACTTTAACTATAGCTTCACTATACTTCTCCTTTCTGTAGTTTCACCCTGTTTCATTGATGTGATGTGGAAAAAAGAAACATTCTCCCACAAGTCAAAATTAGGGCAGAATAGAAAGTGATGTTGGATGTGTAAAAGGGTCATTTAAAAAAATTATTTACATAACTGCTTGGAAAAAACAATACAGCTCTATTAGAATTACCCAGAGAAGTAAGTAAATAAATAAATAAAAATCTACTCTTCTGTGCTCTCATTAATTTTTTCTTTATTTTTCCTTCTCTCTGTCAATTCGTCACGAAAATAAGCATGAACTTTCTTTGCTGATTCTGTTTCCTCTGTGCTATCATTTTAGACACTCATAAAGCTGTGCTTTACTGTGAATCAGTACTAAAAAATAGTGTTCCAGCACATCAGGAACGATTGTCCATAGAATGGCTTCGTCAAAACATTTCATGTCTGATTTCAAATTCATACCTAGGCATGATCATAAGCATGCAACTGAACAGCATTTAGCACTGTACTCTACTCTATACTGCAGAAAACCAACACATCCGTTGGTCACATGTGCACTCGAAAAAGCAAAACAAAGAACTCACACATGCTTGATGTAGACATTAGAACAACAGATCGAGCCCTAGGGTAAACACACAAGCCTGATGAAGACAAAATGGTCTATCGACATGATGTTGTTAATCAATTTGACCTCTAGATAATCCGTTATGCTCTTAACACACACGTGTAAGCAATGTCTGTGGTCAAACTGCAGTCAATAGCCACATTGCTGCAAACACATGGATTTTCAGATTTTTAGTATTTACTGCTATAGAAATGTTGAAAGTGTTCTATCTGTGTTATAATAGGAGTGGAATATAAGCATGGACTAGACAGGATGGAACTTTTAGCCCTTGCTTGTAGAACCAAAGAAAAAAATATATTTTATAATATTTCAACAAAGTGTAATAACTTGCTTCACCTCTAAATCAATTTCCATTTTCAGCTGACATTAACTAGACTGTGCATATAGGGTAAATAATGTTATTTTTCACAAATAATTGGTTCACAGCTTGCAATAACAATGCGCTTTTGGATATTTTTTTTCCCTGTCATATTTTTAAATAGTCTTTTCATAGTATACAATCCTAAAAATAAAGTTTCTTTATTAGTATATGGTTTGATAAAGAACTTTATGCACAAAATTGTCTTGGTAATAAGTAATCAATAAACTCGCTGGTTATTAGTAGTTAGGGTAGCTATTAAGTTTAGGTATGGGGTAGGTTTAAGGACTCTAAAATATTGTCATGCAGAATAAGGCATTAATATGTGTTTTATTAGTACTGCTTAACCGCCAATTTGCCAATATTGTAATATGCATGTTAATAAGAAACTAGTTAATACTGAGAATAAGACCTTAAAATACAGCGTTAAAGAATATGATATGGAGTGATAAAACAAAACAGCAACCTTTTAGAAAAGTTTTTGTACATGAGGAATGGGACAATATTCCAGTAGAGAGGTGTCAGTAATACTGTATGTAAGCACTTAGAGGCAAAATCTAGTTAATGTTACAAAAGATTTTTTACAATATATAACGTTTAATAATTGTGTACATGAATTTTTAGAGCCAGATGGAGATTTGAAAATTGGTGCTTTTGAATGTATCACACATATCCAGCATTATATCTATAAGTTTTCATAGGCGGTAGATTTGTTCAGTTGCTTATTTGTACATATTTCGTGTCTCACTAAAAAGTGCATGCAGGTACAGTGCATTTATGACATGAGACCAGTTAGACTTTTACATACACCCAACATTGTGCAGGTTTGCATGTTTAAACATTTTTAAAACAAGTAAATGAATGCAGATGCAACCTTACTTCTCTCAAACTAATTCAGTCTGATTCTGTACTTCATCTGACTGCCTTTGATAGACTTATTAATATAATTTATAAACATCTTACATAAAACCAACACTTGGCAAGTTACTGTCTTGTACTTTCACCCACTGATATTTTATCAATAAAACTTTAACATTCTATCAACCTTCAAGTAGACTAATTTTGAACTGGCAGTTTACAATTTCAGTTTGAAATCCTGATTCTCAGAGCCAGGCTTTCAATACCTCTTTAAATCCTAAATTGTTTTGGAATTTAGAACAATTGCTTGCCAGATATTGTAAGAAAGTGTACTGCATTTGTCAGTGTCAGTCTGACACCAAACACAAATGGTAAGAGCCAAATACTAGCACTTACTACAAAGAAAACTTTTGCATGCGTCGCCACTGGTGCTAGAGAGCACGACAAGACAAGAGAGTGCAGTGAAGAACAAACCCCGGAGGGTGGATTTATTGACAGTACAAATTGAGCAGAAATGTAGAAAGTCCGTGAAAAGTGCAGTGCTCTGTGTCCTAATCCCTCTTTCTCTCCTCTTCTCTTCTGTAGGTGCTGGTGATCGGTGCTCCGGTGCAAGTAGGTGCGAACTCGGGCTTCCTTGGTCACGGCAACTCTGTAAAGGTAAGTAAAGAGAGCGGGTAAGTACAGGCACATCTGCATTGGAGTCGTTGCTCATCTTAGCGGTGTTTTAGTCCGTCTTAAATACTTATCCAGCCGTGACCGATTGGCCCAAGATGATCCATTCCAGGTGTGTGTTATTAGTTTCCAGGGCGACGCTGATCTCTTCCCGCCACACATCAAAAAGATTCAGAAAAGTTAATCATAGAAGAGGATCAGCACACTGTGTTCATTACTGAATAGATTCTTCAGGAGAGCAAACTTAAATGTTTCCATTTTGTGTGCCAATTTTTGATAAAAGTCACTGTCAACTTAGGTATCTCCCAGGGTTATGTGCTTGCCACCCTCCAGCATCTACACATGTACATCATGAGGTTTTATCCTGCCACGGTTATGTCTGGCTTGTTTACAGTCAGTGATGACAGCTCAATACTGTGGTCATAAAGCACTACTATAGTCTGATGGGCAATTTAAAATGGCTCAGAAAAAGGATTTTCCAGAAGGCATTTCTTTTAAATAAATTTGTTGCACGCTTGGTGGGAAGGTATCAAAAGCCTGGTAGAAAACAGCAGTTTTTCTGCTTTTATTATCAAATAACACACAACTGTTAAAATTATACTTGATATACTATATATAGTGCACTTTTTCACAAGGGTACTCTTTCTTTGTGCATTAAACAATTAAAAATTCTGGTAGTAAATTAAATAAAAATTCATGTGAAAATGCAGTAAAAACCTTAGTGGGTTCATAAACCTGTAAGCACTGCTGCAAGTGATAAAAATGTGTCTGGGTGATGGCTGCATGACGTGTGTGAATGTATGGATACAACCTTTATGGATAGACTGAAGAGACCCAAGAGGCCTGTATGAGTCACTTTGCTTATATGCACTTTGATAGTGAGCAAGATAAATGTGTGCACAAAGCTAATTTCTGTTTTTTTTTTAATGAGTGATGTTTGAAAACTCAGTATTATTACTGCTTGTATGGGGATTTAAAAAATGAAAGAACATTTTATGCAAATCATGAGGAAAGGAGAGCCAGGCATATTATAAAATTGGCAAAATGAACGAATGAATGAATATGATAAAATACTGTAGACTCTGAAGGGGGAAACTACACTAAAACAAAATTTAGTGTAATTAGTTTTCACTGATTGATAGAGACAAATAATTGGCAAATAACATTTAATTAAACATGACATTTTGAAGCATTTTGAAACACTGAAATTGTATTTTTTTTTTTTTTGTTAAATATACTCCACTGATCTTTATTCAAAACTACATTAACTTTAGACTAAAGGCCCATCACCAAGCAAGATAACTATAAAGATAACTACTAGCGTCCACACCAGCGAATTAAATTGTCTGTTTATATTCTAAAAGCACCCATGTCTGCCACTTTAAATTCTCAAGTTCTTGAGAACTGTCAATGTTTGTATCGTTCTGAAAATGATTCTAACAATATCGTTTCTCTGTGCCTTTATCATTATCGTTGTGGTGTGGACTCTGCTATTCATTAATATTAAAAGCTATTTTTAGAACTATATCTTTATCTTTATCGTTATCGTGCTTGGTGTGAATAGCTTAAGGATATAGAAGGCTCTTATGATATATAATATGCTATAAACTGAATAGACATATGCTTAAAATTATTCAGAACTCAATGCCCTGACAGCCATTATTGAAAAAAGTAGTAAGTTTACAGGCAGATCTAAAAGCCAAATATAGCTACACCACACAACTTGCCCCTAATACAGTTGTGACAAGACCAAGAAAAGCTGGAAGAGATGTGGGACTTTGCTACAATCCCTCAGCCAAACCATATACCAGCACAGTTCCCAATGATTCAAAGACGTTTCTTCTAATTCTCTGCAGAGGAAATGCAGAACAGCTTAACCTCTATAGACAGAGAAGCTTGCCAGGCAAACAGAGAGACAGTCAGTAAACAGGAACAGTAGGAGAGATTAGTCGAGCCCCCCTCAGCCAGGCGCTATCACACATACGCACTGCCCCGAGAGCCTAATTAAGATGAGTGTAGTTTGCGCAACCAACCCCGACACAACAACAGACCCCTGTAGTGATTTCTACTACAGTATGTATCTCTATCAGTTTTAGTATTCCCTTTGTCTGTCTCACGCATGCTATCTTCCCCATGTTTATTCCCCTCTTTTATATCTCACACTGTTATTGGTATTGTTATTGGTTATTGGTATTGTATAAATTTGTCAGCTGTAAAATTGCAAAGCAATAACACTGAAAATGCTGCAGGACACCAAACAGACTGCAGTTACCAGAGCTATACTGTATATATTATATATATATATATATATATATATATATATATATATATATAGATATATATAATGGTATCTCATATTTCTCCTTTCCAAGTTTCCACAGTAATTTTAAGACATGATTTTTACCTTTTTTGTGTACTTTCACTGTGTGGAAAAAAAGTCAGCTGAGTAAATGGGGAAAAAAAAGAAAAAAAAAAGGTGTTTGATGCCAGGCAGAATATCAAACAGGTTTTAAAATACATTTTAAAAAAATACACAGAAAAAACAAGGTACACAAGAAAGAAAAAAAAAGGTCACTGGTGCAGTACCCCTTTAATAGGTACTAATATACACCAATTAGGGGGTAGAATGGGTACAACAGTGAACCTTTTGAAAATGTACTGCCATAGTGACAGCTTTTGTGGCTTTTGTCTGACTGTATTGGCAGACTTTTCATTTCAACCCTAAAGGTTTAGCCTAAGTAAAGAAATTGAATCCTCTAATACCATTTGAAATGGCATCAAAGTGATGTTGCAGGATAAAGCTAGTATCTAGTGAGGTTTCTGTGTGATGTTGGGAAAAAATGGAATGTTTACAAGGTGTCAAGCCGTGTTGGACAAGCAAGTCAACAAATGTAGCAAGCTAAGCTACCAGCTACTCTATAGGGGGAAAAAAATACTATGCCAAGTTAAATACTACACAGCGCTGTCAGCTGTCACTGGGGCAATACTTTTTTAAAAGGCACACATTTGTACCTTATTTACATATTGCATATTGCATATTAGTACATACTGGTATGTTACAACCTAAATTGTACATATATTTTAAAACGGTTCCTACCCACTTTTTCCAAAAAGTGTTCAGTCACAGATATCTTGTGCTTAAAAATACATTTACAGAAATTGTATTATGCGTTATGATAACAGAAGGGTTAAAATGTTTTACTACTGTCTTGGGCTTTTACACTGCGTTTAACTTGTGCAGTACAGCATAGTGTTTGAAATAAAAGGACATTTGTTTAGCACCAAACAACTAATACTTAATTATAAAAATAATTATTTACTTCTTCATGTTTACAGGCACAACATAATGACATGCTGCATGCTTGAATTTCTCACTAAACCCTACCAGTACCCCTCAAATTATAAAACATTATTATAAGCTTGCCATTGTAAATTAGGCTAAGGTAAGTTTTAAACACTGGCTGGTCATGTTATTGCTCAAAATTTGATTTCAGATCATTTTTAACTAAAAAAGTTACTGACTGCAGCTTTAACTTAACACTATTTGTCAGTCACAGACACTTTTAAGCAATGTATTTTCAGTTTTCGTGTCAAATCTAAATGTCAGACGGTGGCAGAAAATGTGTCAAAGTGATTCGCCCAAAAAGAAGAATTCTGTTATCATTTACTCACACTTAATCTTTGAAACACAACTTAAAATGTTTTAATGAAACCTGAGAGGTTTCTGTTCCTCCACTGAAAGTCCAAAAAGGTTGTAAAGGCAAAAAAAATGAATCCATATGAATCAAATAGTTTAATGTAGGTCTTCTAAAGAGACACAGTCCATCACTTTATATTAAAAACAGATTTAATAGGCTTTTATTCACACATAAACACACATACATAGAGTGTATCAAATCTAGTAAAGATGCTCTATAATTTGATTTGACTTTTTTATACATAATTTTTACACACCATTTGTTTATGAGACGGTGACCTTGATTCTCTGCCAAAATAACAGCAAAGTGGACAAGACATGATGCCGATGGTCAAAAAAACAACAATACACTCATATTGTCTGTGACACGTACTATAAGCTTTCAGTGGTATACTCAACATTATGACATACAGAACTGACATTTTGAGCTTAATGTGTTAGTGTTGCTAAAGAAGTGGACAACAAGTCTATTAGCAGCATCCCCCTGGCAGTGGGGGGTTTCAGTCATGGTTGTTTTTCTTTTGCAGTCTTTAGACCAATGTCATCTTTGAGGTTGCCTTCTGCCTGCCAAGTCTTTGCTTATTGAAAATATGACAATGAAGGCAGGCAACAATAGATACTTTTATCTTGCTCTTAGCATGTTTTGAAGCAGAAATATTACCTCTTTTTCACAAGATGCATTGCGATATTGAGTTTTGTGCATTGTAATGCAGCCTTTGTCGGCCCAGATGCCTCTGAGCTAAGACCCAAATGCAAGTGCACTCTCACACAAAAGGGTCTGACTTGCTATTCATTCATTCAGAGAAGGAAAATAAAAGATGGCCGAGTGTTTGGGCTTTTGGACAACCAAAGGCCAAATGTCCTTTCTTTTATTAATGGTGCTTGCAAAGTTAAGAATTAACTATTTAAGAGCTTTCCATCAATAAACTCCAAATTTGCTGCTTATTAATCGTTAGTGAGATTGAGAAAAGTTGTTAAATTTAGGTATGGTGTAAGGTTATAGGATCAAATAAATTGTCATGTAGAAAGAATATGGCATTATTATGTGCTTAATAAATAAATAATGTATTGTAATCAGCAACTAGTTAATAGTGAGATGTGTTGCCTTATTTTAAGTGTTACCATTTTATCCTATGCCAATAGAGAGGAACAAATTGAGATTTATAAAGGCAGAAACAGAAAAAAAAAAAATCATAATTTATGTGTACACCAACTGAAAAGTGATGGGTGTAGGGAACCAAAAAACTGTTTATTGGAACATCTTCTATGCCCTCTTATGGAGCCAATTAAAGAGTTGCCGTCATTGTACAATTAAACCTGCCCAATGAATCATGTACCCTTCAAAATTCTTTGTTTCAAAGAGCCCTCTGATGTGGCCAGATTTCAGCTCTTTGGTTTAGAAAAAGCCTTCAATATGGCAGCCATATAATTGTTCTCACATCTAAGTGCCCTTCTGACGCAGATTTATCCTGTCTGGAATGCAGCGTAAGTGTGCCACACACTTCCTGAAAAGTGAAGCTGACATATTTGATCTTCTCCTGGTGGCTGGCTGCAGTAAAGGTCATAAACCTGCCCTCATCCAGGTCATAAACTCACCCATAAACAAACTGTGATGAGAGCCAAACAACAAAAAATCAAATTAACCTCTTTTTCATCATTTTAGGTAGTTCTTATAATGCTGATGTGTAGGTTGAGACAGCATGACTGTGTAGCTGAGTCTAAAGGATTTTGGGCGGGATCTTGATAAATAATAGCGGCCATTTCTGGGACATCATGATTTCAGTATTATAGAGTGAAAGTGAATAGAGATGTGTCGTTCATCTTTTTTACAGTCGATGCTAGAAACTAGGAATACTTTAGCAACAACCTTAAACATCCATAGTGACGTGCTAGAAACCAGTCAGGACACCTTAGCAACCACATAGCAATGCCCCGTGGCAACCACGTGCAAGCACCACTCGCATTTTCTTCTGATAGAAAGATAGTGAACACTGGGAGTGGAAAAGGATGAGCAGAGAAGAAAACAGAGATGGGCTGGAGGCCCTTTTCCCCAGGGGTGGGGGGATGTGGAGTGACTATGTTTGCCTCAGTAAGCAGGAATGGGAGTGAGGCTGCTAAAGCGGGGGTAGAATTCAGCTTATGCTGACAAAAGGAAAATCGTGCTGTTCTGGTATAGTAAGAGGGTCATGATTCGTAAATATTTCTAGCAGACAGAGATATGTCATTGTCTAGTGTGTGGTTTGGGTGGTACACACAAATGTGTCTAGACATATTCAAACGCATTATTCAAAACACAATACATGCATTTGTATTATAGCCCATTAAAGCTGCCCTGGGTAACTTCTATGCCTCTGTCAGCATAGTTTCAGTCTCCCGCATAGACCATATAGTCTATTTACTTGACCATCTAATGCATACGACATATAAAATTGGAAAAATGGCATATAACAGATCAGATTTGCCAACAGAAACTTAACTTTTACAATTTGGGGTACACAGTCTGCTTTAAAACAAAATCCCCAGTTTAATATTATCAGCTTGTATAAACTATATTTTTGTTTGTGGTTAAATATTTTGTTCAGAGCAGAGAGCTGTTTTGATGATAGCATAAAATATAGTATAACACTGTTCAAATTATAGTACAGCCTACAGTATATTCAGTAAACAAGATATGGAAAAAATGTTTAGTTTAAAAATGTTTAGTTTAATTTAAGGACAGTCTTCACAGATTTCAGCTCATTTCTACCATTTACTGTACTGTATAACCAACCGCAAGGCCTGTTAAAATCATTCTCAACCCATTCTCAAAAGTATGAAAGACATCATCACAATAGTCTACTTGCCATCAGTGGTTAAAACATTATGAAAACTTTATGAAGTTACGAGAATACTTTTTGTATGGAAAGAAGGTGTATCAAAGTATCCCTTGGTGTTGCTATATCAAAAAACTAGAAACACCGTTGCAAATCCTGCTTGATTTATGCATCGCCTTTCATAAATGTACTATACTATATTTTATATGTAGGTAGTAGGCATACCTAGTTTAAGTTACATACATGTATTACAGGTGGGGCTAGGTGCTACAATGAAAGTATAAATTTTAAATAAAATGAATCCAGTTGTCCGTAAGTGGATCATAGCTGATGCCTATCTCTGACTTACATTGCAATCTTTTCTGTGAGCCCATCATGGAATTTTCGATGATTCTGTGACACTAACACGGAATTTTGTGTTAAGAGTCTGTGGTCATTACGCAGAATTTTGTGAGATCAGGTTGGTTGGGCACATCTCTGTAAAATCAACTGAAGGCTGGGTGATGTATATTGTATGAATAGTTTTTCAAATAAAGTCTTATTTGTTTGCCAGTTGAGTTCTACGGCCGATTCAGTGATCCTCTGCTACAGTTAAACCTATTTCCAATCTACTGTTGTTTAGAAGGAGAATGTCAAGTGGGTGGAGGGAGGCAATAGACTCTGCTAGAAAGCTGGAAAGCCAGTCAGAGATTGGGCCCAAGAAAGATGTAATATGGTCATTGCGTAAGATCTCCCATAACAGCAAATGCTGCTGTGAACGATGGGTTGAGTGGGATGACGCATTTGCTGTTGGCTCCTTCAGTGAGAAAAAAAAGGAAAGAAGGCAGTAACTCCCGCAGGCTTGCCAGGCATTCGACCCCAAGTGCATTGGTTAACAGCATGCAAAATGGACGCCAAATATTTCCTTTACCACCTCCAATGTCCACCGGCAAGCCACAGTCATTTTGGAAACGATGACTGGAGGGAGATGACCAGCTGAGGTGAAGAGAGGCAGACCACAGCAGAGCAGATACAAAAGGGCTAAGCCATGGCTGGAAGAGCTCAGTGAGCCTAATTTAAGCATTAAAAATGTTTTCATCCCTCATATTAACATTTTATTGAATGAATGAAAGTTCTTGCCTTTACAGAGGTAACATTCAGGTAGGTGACCTTAGTCAAAATATGTAACTTTTAATAATTAAATTAATTAGAAAACAGAAAAACAGGCTACAAACTATACACTTGTGTGAACATAAATGCAGATATAAATTAAATCAGTGAAAATTAAACGTACCCTTTATCAGTCACCTCTACAATGATCCATCACAGCATGACCTGGAGAGATTAACTGAATTGTTTAGATCAATATTATATTTAATCAGCAGCTAATTACTGACACAGGCAAATAAATACAAGTGGGGAGAAATTTTATCTGAAATTATAAGTGTAAGAGACCCGTGAAGATAGCAAATGACAGCAGTGGTGTTCTTAGTCCGTCATAAGGGAGCTAGATTCCCCGTGTTGAAATGAGTACTGCAATCTACATATATAACATCGGAGAGTGTTGTTTCTCCCGCAGTTTTGTTCATATGTACATAAATTATCTTTAAAATGTTACCTGGTGAAAGCAAATTCAGAAGAAAATTTTTATTTAATTTAATTTTAACAATAGGTACCTGCTTTGGGACAAAGCAAATGTTCTATACAGTAGGTCTCAAAATATCAGCAGTACAGAAAATACAAAACTACAGTGAACAAGACACATGTTTGGTTCACTTAGTTTTGTTGTGACCACGACATATTAACTCGTGGGGAATGACTGTGATGATATGTTCTGGCCACAAGATATTAATTTGTGGGAATGTCATATTAACTTTTGGGACCATAATAAAATGATGTGGCCACGAGATCGCTTTTGCAAGGTAATGATCCTTATGTTGTAGCAGCACAATGTGAAGTCATGGCCTAGTGATCCTATGAACTAACCTTTTAACCATGGGTATAGGCTACAGACTTTACATATGATGTATTTGTAAGAAAAGTATTCACATGGCCGCAACATAAGGATGTCACCTCAACAAAATAATCTCATGGCCACATCATTGTATTATGTTCTCACAAGTTAATATCAAATTCCCACAAATGAATATTTCATGGCCACAACATATTCCAACACAAACCAAACACGTCCTTTTTCAGGTCACTGTACATAATGGCTCCTTTAATTGTGAATTGCAAGGCTATTGATCATGCTTTGGATTTTGACATCTTTGTATTGAGAAAAGGTTGTATATACTGAATTGGCTTTATTTTGTATCAAGCTATTGTGGATGCCACATACTGCATTACTGAAGATTTACTTGCCAACAGCAACTGTTTATCCAAAGTGACTTGCAAGAGAAGAAAATAAGCAATATGTTTCATAGTATACAATACCAGTTTTCTTAGAAAGATTGGCAAATAAGCTAGAGCAGAGGTGAAATGTAGAAAATATATTTTTGTGTAAGTGCTTTGGTTTAAGGTTGAGGAGTGGTTAAACCAACCCAGTCTCATTAAAATGCATTTAAATAGTTAGCCAAATATAAAACAAAAAACAAAAACTTGTGGTATTGATACTCGAAAACTGACTTTGATGTACATGAACATGTTTTTTGACCCTAGAACAACACTGGGATTAACCAATCAGATTTGAAGAAACAGTTTACAGTTTTGTCATGATTGTGGTGGGGGACTGTCTTTGTTTTGTGGTCCTCGAGCATGTGGTTTTTGTTTTGACAGCTCGCCACGTGCTTCGCCGTTTTTGTGGTGTCTTCCCCACCCCTCTTGTTATTCCTATTAATCATTCTCCTTCACCTGCATCTGGTTATGTTCTTATAATCTCTTCTTTATCTTGCCCTCGCGTTTGCTGTCTTATGTCAGTTCATGATTTTCTGTCCTGTAACTCAGACCGTCTTACTGCCTTCCTAACTTTCCTGCCCAGTCCAGTTTTGAGCGTTACTCCTCTGACTTGTCAGTCTAGCAACACTGTCCCTAGTTGTATTTTATCTTCTACTCACCTGTCTTAGGATTCAGTCTGGCTCTATGCCTCAACGTGCTCCACTTTGGCACTCCTCGCTATTTGCTCGGTGTTGTTCCCGGAGTTCAGCGGTGATTGTTTCTCTTCAGCTCGCTGGCATCTTCACCTGCTGTTGAAGCAGGTTTGACCCTCCCATGCAGACAAGATCAACTATCTAGTGACTGTTCATTTTTTCCCGGCAGTTCACTGAGGTTTTTTCACCTTTCAAGAGACCGTTTTGTTGTCAAATAAAGTATCTCTTTGTGCACCCACATTTGGATCCCGGTCTTGTTCTTGACAAGTTTTTGTGAAGTTTAGGCTTACAATCAGTGTTTGGTGCTTGTACATCAGTGTCAGTCATCTATAATTTCCTCTGATTTTAGGCATTACTCATCAGTAAGGTTATGTTTGGTCAAGACTATATTTTTGCATTAAAATGTTGTTCCAGGGTCAACAAACTATGTTCACCTAGGACACATCAAACATGGCAAAATCAGGACGTGCATGTGCATATAATATGCAGTGTTCGTGTGCATACAATACAAAATTTGTTAGCGTGCATGAAACACAATTTTCACATAATACGCATCTACCCCAAAATCCTAATCCTACCCACTGCATTGCATATACACACCAAAGTCTTTTTTTTTCCCGTATCTATACCACAAGTTTTCATTTCTATTTGGTGTATCACTGTAAACCCTAATGTTGTCTTTACTTAAACAATTAAGTAATGTTGACTAAACATTACTTAAAATGTTGCATTTTGGTCCTGCCACTTAAAAATATGAGTTAATTTAACTTACCATCAAACTACATAAACTTAAGATTCCAAGTGTTGTGAGCTCAAAATCATGATTAATCCTTTGAAAAAAATAGGTCATTTTCACAAAAACCCTATACACTGTAAACCCTAATAAGCTGAGACTACTCAAATGATTTGAGGAAAGTGATTCCCTCAGTTCATTTGAGTAATGGGAAATTGATAACTGATTTAATTAAGTTGACCAAATGTGGTGAATTAACTTAAATGTTTAAGTACAGATAACTTAAAAGGGTGAACTCATTGCCTCAATTTAATTGAGTATGGAGTCTCCAAAAACTTGCATATTTAACCCTTGTGCACTGTTCAAATTTACTACCCTCTCGTTATGTTAGGGGTCAAAAACCTTTATCACAGTCTTGGACATGTGAAAGATTACTAACAACATTGGCTTTCTTGCATTATTAGTTTTTTTGCAGCATCAGATTTTCATTTTTTCTCCCTCTCGTTATGTTAGGGGCCAAAAACGACCCCTAAATTAAACGGCAGTAAAAATGTATCAGATAAATATTTTTTTCAATTTTTTTTGCATAAATCTGTTAATCAACTTCAGCCCTGTCCAAAA